>AUXJ01005143.1:0-20436 GCA_000482205.1 Herpetomonas muscarum
ACAGACGAGAAAATGCAATGTGGTTGTGCGCAAGACGGAATCATCAGCAGATTCTAGATGTCTAAAGGGTGACACAGGTGAAAGGAAAAAAAAAGGAAGAGAAAGGGAAGAGCGGGGAGAGGGGAGGGACCGGTACGCTTATTATTCTCGTGTGTGCTGACAACGGTGGGAAAGAGACGGGGAAATTTAAGACGCAAATATCATTTTATTAGTGTCACTGAGTAACTTGCGAAGGAAAGAAGCTCATCGAGAGAAACAATAAAAAAAAAAAGAAGTAATGTGTTGAAAAAAGACAAGGAAATATATATAGAGAGAGGGACGGGTGGATAGACTTATGTATATAGAGAGAGCAGAAAAAAGAAGAGCATTCCAGGAGAAGAAGCGTCGGAAAAATCGCAATGGGGTAAACGAATTCAAAAATGACAGCGAAACAATAATACGCTGTGAAAGCTAGAAATGACCTTCGCGGGGGGTATATGTGTACGTTAATCCAAAAACTTACATTTAAAAAAGTCCATTACTTCGTTTCCACTCCGCTTCTTGTGTACGCAGCATTGGGGGGACAGCAGGGGGAGGGGGGGGGGATTCCTCTGGCTGGCTGCTCACATGGACGCAAGCGAGCAGCCCCGCCCAAGGTTCACCGCAGCAGCGCCCCGAGTACACGCCTGTGAACACGGACATGCACATATACACGCCGAAGCAAAAAAAAAGAAAGGAAAAAGAGGGTCGTGGGGAAAGGATGAGGGCGGGAACACGCAAACGAGGCTCCTCTCACCCTGGCTCTCCCCTGTCGCTGAGGGCGTCCTGGAAGGAGGTGTCAGTGCGGTACGTGGCGCTGGTGCACCCCCGCTGGCTACAGGCCCACTCGGGGATTGACAACTGCGTCCAATGACTGCCGGCCGGGTCGCTGGCTGCCGTGCCGTGGGAGCCGACGTGGCTGAAGTGGAGGGAGCAGCGTGGGGTAATCGTGCTCTGGTTTGCTGGCGTGCTGATGTCGAGGCCTCCGTCCAAGGCGGCGTCCACGGGGAAGAAGCTTGGCAGCGAGCACACGCCCTCCACAGACTGCTCCGACGGCGCCAGGAGCGCACACGGTACCGACTCGAAGATGATCCCGCGGTAATGCGGCGGGCTAAGGTTGATTGGGATGGGGGTGGAGCTCTGCGGCGTGCCAACTGTATCAGAGGAGGCGGCGTATGCGCAGCACCCGAAGCCGCGGATCATTGGGTCGACATGGGCACCGCGGAGGCCAATGGCGATCGAGTCCGTTACCGACTTCTTCAGCTCCGTCCGAGCCCCGCCTTCCGCATCCACCACCGTCCCGCCACACGGCGAGGTTGCCATGTACTGCCACGACAGCAGCAAACTTGCGCTAACGCCACAAGCTCAGGTGCAAAGGAAAAAAAGGACTATTGACGGTGGCTTACTGGGTATGACTGAGGCTTGAGGGCAGCATTATCGTCCAGCTCGGAGTGGGTGAGGTGGAAACCTGTTGGTTTACGCTCATCCGTGTGCAGTTTATCAACGGTGTGGTTGGATGATGCAAAGAGAAACGAAGCGACGTGAGGAAATAGCGAAGAAAGGGAGGAAGAGATGGGAAGAGAGGGGAGGGCATGTGAGGTCACAACGCATCAAACATGAATGGCAGTTAGAGCACTTGGCCCTCTATCCCTGGCATCCCACCTCACCCATCTACGTGTTCCAAAGGGAACGCAACGGTGGGAGGGGGTGGGGATGGGGGCACTGTGGACACCGCATCGCAACCAACAGTGAAACGTACTTCATGAGCACAATGCAGAGTGGTTAGGTAGTGGAACACCTTCCGCCACCCCATCGCCCCACAACAGGGGGACGGTGCTGCCTTTCACGGGGAACGCAGTTAAGGGTGATGACCGTATCCAAAGGTGCTTTATTTTTTTTCTTTACAATACTTCTTGGAGAAACGAAATATCCCAACGAAGAGGGCGGAACTTGCAAAACGGCTTTTGCCATCACCGCCATTGTGTGTGTGTGTGAGTGAATTTGTGATCAACCGTCAACGCAACATCGAAAAAGAGGGTAGAGGGAATACCATGCCGCTCAGCGATGGTGGCCACCGCATGTGGTCAAGGTATCTCGTCGACGCATAAACGGCAGACTCGCCACAACGAGCTGAAGAGGGAGGACGCAGCACACAGTGAGATTCGCGGGGATGAGTGGGAAAATGGGGAGGGCGGACAGCGTGAAATGCTATTACTTCTTGCTGGGCTGCGACTGCTGCGCCGCGCCGCCCTCGACGGTGGGCGTGGCACCCGTGTACCACTCTACCGATCCTGTGCCGTCCGTCGCCACATCCCGCAGCTGCCGCAGGCTGTCGTGCGGGGCGTCGGTGATGTCGACGGTATACGTCACCTTCGCCGCCCCCTCGTCGCCGGCGCCGCCGTCGCTGCCTAGCAGATCCGCTAGCGACTCGGCGGAGAGGGCTGAGTCCGCTGCAGCGCCGGCCTCCGCTGCTACTCGCGTGGCGGTCGCGCGGATGCCCTCCCCGTCCTGCGCCCGCCCGCGCTGCTCCTTCGCGAGAAGCGTCACCTGGTGCGGAGTCAGCTGCTCGCGCTGCAGCTGCGTCAGCGCGCTCATGACCACCGTCGCCTCCCGCATTGAGATGAACTTGCCGGACAGCTTCGCCTCCTCCGCCTGGATCGCCGCGACGCGCTTCTTCGCCGTCAGGTCCGCGTAGAAGCCCTCCAGCACCTTCTTGATCGCCACAGCGTGCGGCACGCCCTTCCGCTTGAGATCGTAGTACTCCTTCTCCATGCGGTCGAGCGGCTTCCGCACCCAGTAAATGTTGTAGTACCGCATGCCCTCCGACGCGACGAGGCGGCTCTTGCGCGCCAGCTCGTCCCGCAGCGCCACGCGCTCGGCCGACAGCCTGTCCGTGGGGTCCTGCGTCGGCTCGGACTCGTTGTGCGGATTGAGGGTGCGCTCCTGCTGGAAGTTGTGGTTGATGGGGGGGAACATGCGGAAGTGATTGTACCACTCCGGGGGAATGTAGAAGCCGGTGCCGACAAGGCGGCCCATCCGCTTCATGTGCTCCCATGGCTCGTACTTTTCATTCCATGTGTCGTACCGTGGGGCGACACCCATGTTCTTGGGCATCTTGAACAGATGAGAGCGGGTGCGGCGCATGGTGCCTCCGGGTGATGCGTCGATGCAACTACTACAATTAGGTCTGATCCTTCGCACATAGACCAAGCACGGGAGAAGAGAGAAGAGGGAGAAGTGAAGTGGATTGGGAAAGTGACGTATGATGAGGCACTGCATCCCGGGGTCACATGGACGGCAGGCAGGAAATAGAGAGAGAGCGCATGCACACACAGGCGCACGCGCATGCTACACCCATGCAGTTCTGTAGAGCTGCAACCTTTCCCGCCAGTGGGCTATCACAACTGTGGTTAAAGTGGCGACGCAGGATGGCATTGAGCAGAGAATGAGGGAGGGGGAAGTGCCTCACAGTCATCCTACTTATGCCCCTGTCTCTATGCGAACACGCCACGTTTACACAGTGAGTGTGCAGCGCACGCGCAGCTTGGTCAGAATTCATTCCGCTAGCTGTTAAACGGTCATATACTTTTTTTTTAGTGGAGAGAACACTGTTTGCGCAAAAATTGTAGGAGCTGCGTCTCCACACCGGTCATATGCTGCAATATACGTGTACCGACGTACATGTGTATCGCGCAGTAAGTATTGAATCACTTCCATTGCGTCAACAGACACATACACACACAGACACACACACGCACCTGAGGAAAGTACATGCATGCCTGTCAAGAAAAAGGTGCGTATATGGATATTTGCGTATATGCATGTGTTTGTTTCGATGCTGACGCACACGCTCTTTTCTTTTAGTGTAGACGTTTTAGGAGTGGTGGCACACAAAAAGGGAACAAGATATGTTGAAGAGAGGGAAAGAAGGGAAATAAGCAGCAATCGGGACCTGCATATCAGAAGTTCCATCCGGTAGCAAGCTAGACAAATCAGCGGCCGCCCACACACTGCAACCACAGACCACGCCCCACATCCACATACACACAAGCGTACACCCGAGCGCCACCCTATAACTAATAGGGGGTTCACATCCACGAGAAGGATGGTGCGGTCGTAGAGGGCTCCCCTCGACATCCTATCCAGAGCCCGCGTAAGCTGGCGCCGGTGTGTCTGTGGTGTAATGTGTGTGTGAGTGAGTGTATGTGTGTGTATGTATGTTGTGCAAAGATGTTGCCACCTGCAAACACCAGCCCACGCAGCAGATGTAATCCGTACAGGTAGCAACGGCACGGGAAAGAGCGAAGTTTGAGGCACACACGGGAAGAAAATGGACAAAATAGAAAAATAGTGCAGCCATGACATGCCAGTCGGCACCATGAGCTGCTTTGCTTATCGTTTTCTTTTAGTCTAAGAGGGGGGAACAGAAGTGTAATATATATAGAGAGAGAGGTGCGTGTGAAAGAAACTGTAGAGACAGGATGGGGGGGGACGCATACACAGCGTCACAGCTACAGCGTATACAAACAGCCATGACGGAGGGCAAAGAACAGGTACAAAGTGTGAGGATGTGAACAACGGGGCAACAAGAGAGAATCACTCACAAAGAAGAAACATACGACAAGAGAAAACACAACGTAGCCACAAGAAAAGGGAAAGGATGTAGCAAGATTGTGCGCCGGTAGACTTGTAGAGGAAGGTAGGGAGGGGGGAATGGAGGCGGGACTGCGTGCACGCGCCGCTAGCGCACCGGCGCTGGCTGCGGCAGTGTGTCTTCAGCAACAGCACATACATGCAGACGCGCACACAGAGGAAGAGAGTGAAAGAAAGGGAGAAAGAGGCGCAACGGGGAGACGGTGGAAGAAAGCAGAAAGACTTGTGACGCGTGTTACAGAAGGAACTTCTTGATGTCCACCTTCTTGACCATGCTCTCGACCGACTTCTTCACATACTCGGCGTCAATGACGAAGCGCTCGCCCTTCTTATCGGGGCCGTCGAAGCTGATCTCCTCGACGACCTTCTCCGTGATTGTGATGAGGCGACGGGCGCCAATGTTCTGCACGGTGGCGTTGATGTGGGCCGCCATCGCCGCAATCTCCTGCAGCGCGTCTTCCTCAAAGTGGAGGTCGACTCCCTCGGTCGCCATCATCGCCTTGTGCTGCGCGATAAGGTTGAACTTGGGCTCCGTGATGATGCGGTAGAAGTCCTCCTTCGTCAGCGGGGTGAGCTCGACGCGGATGGGCAGGCGTCCCTGCAGCTCGGCCAGCATGTCGGCCGGCTTGACGCTGTGGAAGGCACCGCTGCAGATGAAGAGGATCTTGTCCGTCTTCACCTGGACGTTGAACTTGGTGGACACGGTCGTGCCCTCGACGAGTGGGAGAAGGTCCTGCTGCACGCCCTCCGCGGAGGCCTGGTGCCCCTTGTAGCCGCCGGCCGCCGTCACAATCTTGTCGATCTCGTCGATCACGACGATGCCGTCCTCCTCGCAGGCGCGCAGGGCCTCCGCGGTGACGTCCTCGGTGTCCATCATCTTGTCTAGCTCCTCCTGCAGCACCGCCGGGAAGGCGTCCTTGATCTTCATCACCTTCTTCTCCGTCTGGCGGTGCCCGCCCATCATCGACGGAAGGTCCAGCGAAATGAACACGCCCTCCCCAGCCGCTGACTTGGGCTTGTCCTTCTTCTCCTGAAGCTCCACCATCACTTCAATGTCGTCCAGTGCGCCGCTGCGGAGGTGCTCCCGGAAGCCGTCCGAGACGCCAGCCAGCGCCTTCAGGATGCGGTCCTCAGCCTTGATCTTGGCCTCCTCTTCGTGCTGGCGCCGGATGTTCTGCTTTGTCTGCGTCAGCGACGCCTTGTACAGGTCCTCGATGATCGACTCGACGTCGCGGCCGTGGAAGCCCACCTCCGTAAACTTAGTCGCCTCCACCTTCACAAACGGCGCGTCCACCAACTTGGCTAGGCGCCGCGCAATCTCCGTCTTGCCCACGCCGGTGGGGCCGATCATCAGGATGTTCTTGGGTGCAATCTCCTCCCGGATGTCGGCAGGCACCTGGTGCCGCCGCCACCGGTTGCGCAGTGCCACCGAGACCGCCTTCTTGGCGTCCTTCTGGCCCACAATGTAGCGGTCGAGCTCCTGCATCAGCTCGCGCGGCTTCATGTTGCGGATGAGGGTCTTCGCGCCCGTCTCGGACGACGCTGCGGGCTCCGCGGGGGCGGGGGCGGCCGCTGCGGCGGCGCTGCACATACGCGCGCTGACGCCCAGGCTAGAGACACCGAGCATGGCCACGAGGCCCCGCTCACGAAGGAAGACGCGGCGCATCGTTCCGATCACGTGTGATGGCACAATCAAATAAAAATATAGTGGGGGGTTGGGTTGATGGGTGTACGCTGGATGAATACCTTAGTGCAGCAGTTCGTCCGTCCGCGTCCGCGATACGCTAGAAAGTAGTGAAAGGGGGGGGTGTGGGCGGGTGCGGAGGTGTGAGGCGTGCTCTTTCTCAGACGGACAGCGACACGGAAAGGAGGAATATGTGGAAGTTGTAGAAAAGGGTGAAGAAAGGTATGTCTAACAATAGATGAAAACAAGCAGATAAAAGGTCCAAATTTATAGTGGACGAGTAGACGCAGCTATGTGGTGTGTGTGTGTGTGAATGTGTGAATGTGTCGGATGTAGAGAAGAAGCGAGAGAGAAATAAAGGGGCGAGGGAGATTGAACAGACAAGAGCGATAATGAGAGCGGAGTGTCGCCAGGTGCGGCGGCTTGCGCCTGGCAAATAGAAACACGCAGGCAGCCGCTGCTACGACTGGGGAAGGTAGAGGCATACCCACAGACACACACATGGCGAAGTGACTGTACACAGCCACACAGACACACATATGGCAACGCACATTAATCTCTGCTGCGCGTGTGTGTCACATAAGAGCACAGTACGATTAGCTTTCTAGCGATCCCAGAAAGTAACGAGCTGTGGACTTTGATTTCCTTAGCATTGCTGTTGCTTATTCTTCTTGACTTGGTGGTGTATCTTGTGTGTGAAAAACATGGTGCCTGCATGGGCAGCGCACCGGCAATCCCTAGCTGCGGCACGGCGCCGCCAGCGTCCGGACTAGATTTTGTTGCTGAAGAGCAGGTGCTGCTTCTTTCTCCTGAGGGGGGCCATGCTGCGGAACTTGTGGTACACCCGCAGCGCGCTCGACGCCGACAGCCACCACTGGCGCTGCGCCACCCTCGCCGAGTAGGTGTCGCGCGAGCCGATGCCCAGCTCCTGCTCAAGCACATTGTAGTACGCCGCGGAGTGGAGGCCCAGGCCGGCCTCCGAGTACATATCCGCCATCAGCGGGTTGCGCCGCACCAGCTCCGTCTCGCGCGCCGCCATCTCCTCCGCCGTCGCCGGCAGGGCAATGCGCTGGGAGAAGGCAAAGGCCACGTAGCGCGCCTGCGCCTCGAACATGAGAAACGGCGGCAGCAGCTCCCTCTGCGTGCCGACAAAGGCGAGCGACGGCTGGGCAGCAAGCAGCGTGCCCATGTACAGCCCACGGCGGCCCCGTGCCCCCGAAGACGAGTCGGGCCGCTGTTGCTGCCCGTCTCTGATAGGGAGGGCCAGCTGCGGCTCGTCCTCCAATACGCGCCGCAGGTCCTTGTGGAGAAAGGGGAAGCGGTGGTGGTAACCCGTGGCGCATATCACCGCGTCCACGTCGCTGAGCAGAACGCCGCCCTCTCCGCCGGTGGGGGGCTGCTGCTCGCCGGCCATCTTGCGCCGGCGCGCCTCCGCGACGACGTCCTCCGTGCGGACGGGGCGGGTGGGGTCGTCGGCGAAGACGATGCCGCGGCCCTCCCCACAGCTGACCGGGGGGCCGACGCGCTCGATGCCGTCCATGTGCACCGCCCGGTAGCGCAGCCACCGCCGGATGACCTCGTTCGCCCCGTGGACGCTGTCGCGCCGCCCTGGCAGCCGGTGGGTGAGCGCCATCAGCGTCGTCAGTGCGTCCGTGCGCGGCGGCCCTTCCTCCTCCTCGAGGCCGGCCGGGCGCTTGCGGAAGACGGAGCGCCGCAGCCTCTCCACGCGGCTCTGAGATGAGGAGCCGTCGGGCGCGGCCGCGTCGGCCTCCGCGAAGAGCACCGACGACAGCGACGCGTCCCCGCCGCCGCCGCGGGTGAGGGTGGTGCTGTGGTGCACCCGCGCACCGGCCCGCTTCAGCTCCGTGCAGTAATCGTACGCCGACACGCCATCGCCGACGACGACGACGCGCTTCCCGCGGAAGGAACGGAAGTCCTTCACGTGCGACGCGTGGTGGACCTCGCCGCCCTCGCGCTTGTAGTCTGCGAGCAGCTCCTGCACCCCCGCCGGGAAGCGCGTCTCCTGCGTCTGGCCGGTGCACACGCACACCTTGTCAAAGGACCACTCCATCACGTCCCCGTTCTTCACGTTGACGGTGATGAGCTTCCAGAAGCCATCTCGCTCGTCGTACCGCACCGACTCGACCTTCGTGTTGAAGCGCGTCAGGCCGTGCACACCGCGCTGTGTCGCACACTGCTCGAGGTAGCGGAGGACGGCGGAGTGGTGGGGAAACTGCGGGACGGTGTAATCGAAGCGCATGTCGCTGTACGCCATCAGGTCCTTCGGTAAGACGCAGCGCATTGACGGGTAGATTGGCGAGATGAGGCCGCGGCTGGAAAAGAGGTCGCGGCTGTTCGTGAGCCAGATGCCGCCGGGGCCGGGCGCCAGCTCGAAGCACGTCACCAGCAGCCCGCTCTGCCGAAGGCGGGTCGCCGCGGCAATGCCGGCGGGCCCGCAGCCGATCACAGCACACGCCTGCATCGGAAAGACAACCCTACGCGCCGATTAGTGTGTGGCACAGAAACCAGTGGCTGAAACGATACAAAGGAAAAACAAAAGTAGTGCAGGTGCTCCTGTAAAAAAAAGCACCAGTAGACGATAGAAAGTGCCAGAAGTGAAGGTGTCTGACGAGTCGCAAAGCTGTTCTGCCCCTAGCAGCCCTGGTGCCCCTATGCTCTCTCCGCAGCAATGCGGTGGTGGCTCTGCAGGAAGAGGGGGGGAGGAAGGGGGGGGGGGGGGGGGGCGGATGTGTAAGCGCTATTGTGACCACAAAAAACACACACGCACCTGTCCAGCCTTTACACGATGGCAGCGCGCGCTTTAGTCGAAGAAACGCAAAGAAAAGAGGGGGCGGGGAGGTGCATTTGTGTGTCGATTGCGAATTGAAGGCTAAACAGGTAACCGTTAAAGCCCACGAGAAGGCGGTGGCTGGGCTGCCAGCGCACCTCCCTCGCAGGGCGATGAAAAGAGGCACGAAACTGCTCTCTCTCCCTCTCTCCGTATCCTCACCTCCACGTAAAGCCCACATGTAGATTTCACATTAGTTCTCCACACATTCAAGAGAAAGAGGGGAGGGAATTGGGGTCACAGACACATACCGATGGACAAATGTATCCCTCACTGGGCTCCCCCGTCTGTTTTCTGCATTCGACGCATGTGTGTGTGTGTTTGTGTATAGGGAGTGGGTGGCAATATTCTCCACAGAAGGCACAGCCAAAATGGCTGCGATACGTTACTGTACATATAGGGTCGAGCGGTGGATCCCTCTTGCGGGGGAGGAGGGGGGGGGGGAGAACGTACACCCCGTAATCTTCCTCACGAGCGCGTCGCCGCCGCCTGGCCGCGTCGCCCGTCAAAGAAGGCGCCGACCGGGGGTACCTTGAGGGCCTTGAGCTGCGCTGCCTCGTGGTACAAGTCCGGCGTGGCGCCGGTGAGTCGCCGCAGCGTCGCCTCCCGCTCCTCCTCGACGGTGAGCGGCGGCTGGATGAGGTCGGCGAGGTCGCGCGGTGGCAGCTTGCGCACCTCCATCCGCCCAAACGCAGGCACGAACACGCGCGCCGCATCGAGCCGCTGTGCGAGGGCGACGACGGCGGCCTCCATCGCCGGCGTCTGCTGCGCGCTCTCCACCGCCTTCCGCCCCACCGCCTTTGAGTTCTTCTTCGACCCGGGGCGGGTCGGCGCCGGCGGGGGCGGTGCGGCGGCAGCGGCGGCGGCAGCTGCCAGCGCCTGCCGCCGCTCCGCCGCGGCCACCCGCTCGTTGTGCGTCAGGCCGTTGCGGTCCGGCGCGGCGTGCCGCACCCACACCTCCACCGTCTCCCCGGCAACAAGGTCCACCGCGTCTTCGAAAACGGCCCTTGCCGCGTCGAACGGTAGCAGCGCCAGCAGCCGACGCGTCTGCGGCGGCGGCGGCGGTGGCGGCGGCGCGGCGTTGCCCTTGTGTGTCGTCGTCGCGGGGGCGGCGACGGCGGGCGGCGCCGCGCTCACGTTCGCGCGGCCGACGACGGCGACGGCGAGGACGTTGCCGCAGGTTGGCATCACCGCGAACGTCTGCCGCCCGGCCTGCAGCTGCCCGCAAAGCGGGTGGATCAGCCGCACCACCGACGGGGAGAGGTACTGGCGGGGCAGCGGGGAGCTCGACATGGGCGTGTAATTCACCTTGAGCTGGTAGCGCGCGATCGGCGTGAAGCCGTCGGTCGCGGAGGGCAGGCGGCAGTTGTACGGGTCCTCGTGGAATGTGCGGGCGCCGACAACAAAGGAGAAGAAGCCGCAGTCCGGCACCACAATCGTGAAGGTCGACACGTCCGTCGCCTCGCTGCGCTGCTGCCACACCCACTGCGGGCCCAGCGCGGCAGGGCACCCCGCGTCGTCGCCGGGCGCACACGGAATCGGCGGCAGCTCCTCGGGTAGCTGCCGGAGCGCGCAGGGGTAGACGACACCGCACAGCTCCGTCGTGTCGGGGCGGTTGTTGACAATGGCGATGTGCACCGGCGTCGAGCGGGCGGCGATGAGGCAGCTGCGGGTGTGCGAGTGCAGCCGGACGGGGCGCGAGAAGAACTCGGGGCCGAGGTTCGGCGCCAGCTCCCACACCACCTCCGTCGGCACCTGCGTCAGCAGCGCGGCCTCCTCCGCGTCCGGGAGGTGCGTGTAGATGAGCTCCGCCGGGTTGGTGAAGAAGTAGAAGTCCACGGCGGTGGAGCGGCCCCGCGCAGCCGGCGCCCACCGGGGGCCCTCGCCGAGGTCAAGGCACGGCAGCACAGGGCCACCGCCCTCCTCCCCGTCCGCCGCCGCCGCCGACGCCGACGCCGCCACGGCGGCAGTAGGCGGGGGAGGGGGGACAGCGGCTGGGGCTGCGGGGCTGGCGCCCGCAGCGGCAGCGTCCCCATCCGCCAGAGTGGGATTAGTCCCGTCTGCGGCGCTCTCGCGGAGGCTGCCGGTGAAGACGGCGGCCGCCACGTCGACGAGGTACTGCTTGTCGTCGAGCGTCACGCAGTTCCACGCCCACGGCACGTGCTCCTCCGCGCTGAAGCCCTTCCGCCGCCCCTCCACCACCGCGCACTCCACGCGGCACGCCTCGAGCATCCGCTGCAGCAGACGCGCCGCGACAATCGGCGTGCACTCCCGCGCCGCGAGCGCCGTCTCGAGGGGGTCCGGCGGGGGCGGCGGGGGCGTTGCCTCCTGCACTGGGACCGGCGCCGCCTTCCCCTTCCCGCCCGCCGCCGCCTTCCCGCGGCCCGCCGCGCCGGCCCCCTTCCCTGCAGCGCCGCCTTTCCCTTTGCCGTGGGCGGCGCCCGCCTCAGCCGCCGCGGGCTCCGCCGGGGGTTCGCGGAGGCGGATCCGCTGGAGGTGGCCGCACAGCCACCGGTAGACGAGACGTGTCCGTCGCAGCGAGCACTGGGCGGCGGTCTGACGCCACGTGACGGCGTCGAAGGCGGCTGTCAGCTCCCGTGCCAGCGCCGCCGCGTCTGGCAGTCGGGCCGCGAGCGCCGCCGTCTCCGACTGCACCTCCGCCCACCGCCGATCTGCCGCCTCCCGCTCCTCCGCGCTGATTCCCCACCCCGCGCGCGGCACCGGCTGCCCCCACGGCAGCGCCTCGTCCGGCTGGGCGGCCTCAGCAGCCGCAGCGACGAGCGCCGGCCGCGCCGTCAGCTCCCGCTCGGGGGAGAAGCCAAAGTGGCGCATATAGTCGGGGAACCGCTGTAGCTGCAGGCGGTGCGCGTCGCCGGCCGCACCGCCCCCGCCCTCGCTGGCGGCGGTGCCGTTGAAAGTATCGTAGAGGGTTGCTCCATACTCCAGAAGTGAGAGCGTCTCCGGCGTCGGCGCGTTCGGCGACGGCGCGGGTGGCTGACGGCCCTTTCCCTTCTTTACTGCGCTCGCCATCGACCGAGCGGCAACCTACCCGTTTCTAGGAGGTACTAGAGATAGTATTTCGTCTACGTGAGCGCGAGAGAAATAAAAAAAGGAAGGGAAGAAGCAGAAAACAAAAAGCACGGACATGCGTTGCACGCGTGTGCCAAAGGGAGGAGGCAAGAGAGAGGTGGTCGGCACGGTACGTGGGATGCAGCACAGTCCAGGGCCATGGAGGTGGGGGGCACACACGTTCACCATAATGTGTCATAAGACTCTGCCCCTGTAAGCAGTTCCAGCATGATGTGTCGAGACAGAAATACAAAGACGGGAGGGGAGGGGGGGGAGAGAGGGGAGGGGAGTGAACAAGAACAGCCCCGCTCGGATGGAAAAGGACCGCACGAGTTCACATCACCGACGAAAGCAATCAAGACACACACCAAGATGCACCTTTCACAGTAGCGCGGAGGTGGTGAATTTGCGTGTGTGATGGGAAGGGGTACCACGGCCGCAACGAGGACGGCCTGAGGCAGACGTATGGATGGGGCGGGGGGACGCATTGGGGGAAGTGGAGTGGGGGGGGAGGGAGGGAGAGGGAGGACGTGGAAGAGAGACGTGAAGGGGCGTGACGGTGGCCTGGTGCCGCTGGAGTTCGTGTATGTATGTGTGCAGCCACGCATGCTGCGCCGCCTCCTCTCTTTCATCGTTAGTGATTGGCAGAGATCAGAGAGGAGGCCCACGCGCGCGCGTCACTCCATGTTCCATGCTCCCCTCTTTTCTTTTGGATGTGTCTATTGGGGGGAGTTGCGAAAAAGTCACGGAGACCGAACGTACCGGTGCGTGTATGCGTCGCAAGAGATGACATGCTGGGAGGGGGGGGAGGTAAGTAAAAGCGACCGGATCAAAAAGAAGGCAGGAACCATCACTGCTGCGGCTGGGCAGCTGCCGTGGTGGTGGTGGCCGTGAGCTTCCGCCGCCGCATCTCCGCGTACATGAACAGCGCAACCTCGAACGAGTAGATCTGCGTGGCCTTGCTGATGACGCTGCGGAGGAGCTGCGGGGCGAGACCCTTGTAGAAGCCGAGGACGCCGTCCGCGCGGTAGATGTGCTGGATGGTGGGCATCACCTTCACATAGTCGTGCTTGCCAGTGATCTTGTTGACGGTGCGGAGGTGGTTCATGACGACATTGTAGGGGTATGCGATGCTGGTGGCCGCGAGCTTCGCGACCATCGTCAGGGACAGCATCGCGGCCGAGGCGAGGAAGAAGCTGCGCTCCCCGAGAACGCCCTCGTGCGTGACGCGCTTCAGCAGCTCGTACACGGACCAGAAGACGCCCTCCTCGACGAAGCGGCCGGCTACGTTGGTGACGGTGCCGCGGTAGAAGCCGCGCATGCCCTCGCGGCGCATCACGTCCTTGAAGACGTCGCGGATCGTCAGCTTGTCATCCACCTGCACTCGCGTGCGCACCACAAAGAGGGGCGACAGCGTCAGATTCGTCGCGGTGACGGCGCCGAGCGCGCACAGCACCGGGCGGACCTGCTCGTTCACCTCGAGGTCGGTCAGCTCATTCTTGAGGAAGCGGTAGGTGGGGAGGTAGATGGCGTTCGACGGCATTGACGCCATGATGTTGGCGCCGAGGCCGCGGGTGAAGGCGTGCGAGAGCCCCTCGGCGAAGAGCTCCTTCGCCGTGTAGAAGAGGCTCTTGTGCGCCTTGCCCGTCGCCGCCCTGCCCGCGGAGAGGCGCACGCGGATTGTGTCGAGCGGGTTGGTGACGCAGGTCGAGCAGACGCCAGCGAAGCCGCCGGCAAAGACGGACACGAGGTTGTCCCGGCCGTGGTCGGAGGTTTTTGCTGTCATGGTGCCTGATGTCTATTGATGTATGGGTGCGTGGTGCACGAGTGCACGGGCGCCTACGCTTGTGCCGCGTGCCGCGCCAAAGTGGGAGATAGGACGGGTGAGTGAAAGGTACTCCCCGGGGAAAAACAAATGTGCGGAGGGGTAGAAAAATGCTATTGCCCTGTGCCGATTATTGTATGTGCAGGTGTTAAAATCTCCTCACAGCGGAGATAAGTGCGCAGTCTATGTCGCTCGCGGCTTCACATCCACAGCGGAAAGAAATGTCACTTCTGCCGGGAGGTACGGTGAAAGCGGCGAGACGGAGAAACTCTAATTTATTAAAGAAATGAAGAGTCGTGAAAGGGAAAAACAACAGAAAATGAGCAGCCGTTTCGTTGCAAGTTAAGAAAAAAAAAATACACGCGCAGAAGTAGATCGAGTGAAGAGAAGAGGAGGTTCTAAGGGTACTTGATGATTCTATGATTGAACGTTGGGGAGAACGGGGGGGGGGGGGAGACGGTGAATAACGTAATAAATAAACAAAACGCTTTATGTATAGATATAGATATATATATTATTCTGTGGGAGGGAACGAGGTCACCTGAGGCCGTAATGTTGTCGCCGGCGGCGGTCGTGGTGGGAGCGGAGAGATTGAGAGGAGTGGACAAAGTTCATTGGCGGCTGCCCATACGCATGCGGGGCCCGCGCTTCGCGGAGGTGACTCGTTGCCGCAGGGCAATCTACTGCTGCTGGTGTGGGTGCACTGCTACTCCAACGCAATGGTGGCGTCTCCTGTCACCATTTGAGTCGGTAAAAGGCGAGGAGGGTAACTGAAAAGAAAGGGGTGTGTGTGCGCGCGCAGAGAAGGGATACTGCGGTGTCCTTCCCCCCGCCGCCCATAAGACACACACACACACATACACCTGCGGTGTGGGTGCTGCCGAGCTGTTGAGAATGTTGGATGCTTTGTTTGTTTTTTTTTGTTTGTTTTCTGTTTATTTAAGCGTCGCGGTTACGGATATGTTAGTAGGAGTCTTACCTGAACAATAAAGAACAAAGAATGAAAAGAATCAGCGCACGACATAGGGGAAAGGGAGACGGGGGGGGAGGAGGGAAGGGTGCAGGAATCCCCTCGTCGCCACGACGGGGCTGTCACAGGAAGGCGTGCGTCTCACTGGATTAGTGCTTCTTCATGCTCTTCCTATGGCGGGACTTTGTGTTGGACTTCTTCGCCCGGGCGCGCTTCGGCGGCGGCGCACCCTTCTTCTCGCGGTTGGCCGCGCGCCGCTCCCGTCCTGCCTCCCTAATCTTCTTCTGCTTGAGCTTCTTGATGACGCCGGCCCGCACCTTCTTCTCCGACTTCTTGCGCAGCTCCTTGGCGCGGTCCCGCTCCTTCTCCTGCACGCGCGCCTTCTTTTCGCGCTCGACGCGGCGGGTCTGCTTCTGCTGCGACAAGATGTCCATCTCCTCCCGCTCGAGGTTGCTGAGCTGGTTCTGGAAGTGGTTGATCGTGACCTCCGCCTCCTTCTCGTACGCCCGCCGCGCCTCCTTCGCGCGGCGCTTCTGCTCCTCCTTGCTGAGGCACCACTTCTTCTTGGGCTGCGCCACGAGCGTGTTGAGCAGCGTCTCCTGCCCCGTCGCCGCGCCGTAGCGCCGCTCCGCCGTGGCAATCTTCTCCTCCAGCTCCTCCGCCTGCAGCTGCTCCCGCACCGCGTCAAACACGCCGTCGGTGTCGCTCGCCGCCTTGCGCAGCACCGCCTCGGGGACGTCGCGGCGCTTGACCGACGACACCTGGTGCTCGTTGATGGCCCCGCTCACGGCGAGGATCTTCCGCATAATGTCGGCGTCCGTGTTCTCCTGCACTAGCGACACAGCCGTCCCCGTCTCGCCGATGCGAGCCGTGCGGCCGACGCGGTGGATGTAGGCGGTCAGCGTCGGCGGCAGGTCGTAGTTGATGACCGTGGCCACGTCCTTGATGTCGAGCCCGCGGGAGGCGACGTCGGTCGTGATGAGGTACTGTGCGTCACCGTCAGTGAACTTGTGCAGCGCGGCAAAGCGCTCCTCCTGCGACTGGTTGCCGGTCACCTCCACCGCCGGCAGCTGCAGCTGCGCGAACAGCAGCGCGAGGCGGTGCGCCGTCGACTTGTAGCGGCAGAAGATCATCGTCTTGTCCTTGAAGTAGGTCTGGCACAGCGCCACGAGGTAGTACGACTTGGTCTGCGAAATGTGCTCCTCCGCGGCGCCGGCGCCCTCCGCCTCCCCCGCAGCGGCGTCGTCGTCGCCCTCCCCGTCCTCCTGGCGGCGGCGCTTCCGGCCCCCGGCAGCAGCGCCCTCCGCAGGGCGCGTCACCGCCTGAATGCGCACGAACTGCTGCCGCAGCTTCGATTGCAGCGCCACGTAGCCAATGTCGATGTTGTGCGGTTTGAAGAGGTGCTCCTTCGCGAAGGCGTCCACCTCCTCCGTCATCGTCGCGGACAGCATCATCACCTGCCGCGTCTCCTCCGGCACGCGCTCGACAATGTCCTCCACCTGGTCCTTCAGCGTCACAGTCAGCATCTTGTCGCACTCGTCGATCACGAGCACCTCGACGCCGGACAGGTCGAGGCCGCGGCCCTTGTTGTAGTTGTGAGCCAGGTCCACGAGGCGGCCCGGGGTGGCGATGAGGATGTCGGGGACGGCGTCCAGCGCGGCCGCCTGCGCCGACGGCGCGACGCCGCCAATGGCGAGCGCGACCGTCAGCCCCGTCGTGAAGCGGAGCAGCTGCTTGATCATGTCCTCGCACTGCGTCCCCAGCTCTCGGGTCGGCACGAGCACCAGCGCGCGGATGAAGCGGCGTCGGCTGTTGAGGGACGTCGCCTTCCGCGGCGGCTGCGTCAGGAGGCGGTCGGCCAGCGGCAGCAGAAAGGCCGCCGTCTTGCCGGAGCCCGTCACTGCCCGCGCGCACACGTCGGCGCCGCTGAGGGCCGCCGGGACGCACGCTGCCTGCACTGGCGTTGGGGAGACGTAGCCGAGGTGCGACACGGCGCGCACCAGCGCCTTGCACAGCCCCAGCTCCAGCCACGTCACGGCGTCCTGCGTCTGCAGCGCACCCTCAATCGTCGGGTCCACCGCCACCCGCTCGCCCGGCATCGCCAACGCGCCGTTCGCCGGCTGCTCCGCCCGCTCCTGCTGCGGGCGCGCCGCGCGCTTCCCCGTCAGGTCCCCGAAGAAGTCGCTCGTCTCCTCCGTCATCGCCTCCGACGGCAGCTGCACCACCGGCGGATTAACAGCGGCGGCGCTCTTGCGATTCATGCCACGGCCGCCCCCGGCCCGGCCACCACCCCGACCACCACCCCGGCCACCACCCCGGCCACCACCCCGGCTACCGCCGCGGCCTCCACGGCTAGAGGAAGCGGAACGACCACCACGACCCCGCATGGAGCTACCGCTGCGCGCGCAGAGACTAGAATTCGTCGCCGAGGCCGCTGCTGCACACACCGACACGAATGGATCCCCCTCAAGCACCTGCTGAAGAGCGATGGGGGCCGGTCACGCGCTTGTGTGTGCGTAGACGTGTCTGTCAGTGCCTGCGTATGTGCGTGGGTATGCTTGTTTTTTGCGAGTAGATGTGCAAGCCTGTATGTTATCTGCAGTGGTTGTACAGAACACAAGTGAATCCGTTCCGCGTGGAAAAGAGTAATGCGATCATAATATCAAAGACACAAGAGAGAATGAGGAGGAAGAAGGGGCACATACGTAGTGGAGCATCAGCAGCATCGGTGCATGTGTGTGTGTGTGTGTGTGCGGAGCACTACGTCCCGCCCCGGATGGGGACTTGTGTGTACCGGAGAAGAGGGAGGGGAGAGGCTGGGGGGGGGGGGGGATCATATCCCTTGCTCCCCCTACCCCTGACGCAATGTTAAAGGCATACACACACGCATGTACATGCACGCTTCGACATGATACGTAGCGTTCATTTTAGTGGGATGCGCAACTACTCTTGTTCGTCTGTTTTGCTCGTCTGTGTTGTTTGTTTGTTTGTTTTTTCATCGACACCTCGCATTGCGATCGATCGCGTCCAACCCTTGGCGCAGTAGACGGTCGGTGGTGAAGGCGCCGAAGAGAAGCGGATCATCCCACATAGTCATGAAAAGGGGGAAAGAAAATTACTAGAGAAGTGAAAAAAACGCGGAGAGGTAAAATTAGTTTGTGGATCGAAACGGAAGAGTACCGCAAAAGGAAATGAAAAAAGAGGTGAAAGGGGCGTTTGAAGAGGGGGGGGGGAAGGGGGGAGAGGGGGAGAGGGAGCAGAAGCTGGCCACAACGCCAGGCTTGTGCCTTGTCCCTCCTGTAATAATCATCATGATCACCGTTGCTCAGTCTCGTACGTGTTTCGTTCGATCGCGCGTCAGACTTTGGAACTTGAAACCGTATTTTGATTCACGGCACCAAAAGCCGTTGTATGGTGCTCGTCTGGCCGTCCAAGGAAGGTAAGCAGCGTGCACCAGGAGTGTGCGCGTGTGTTTAAGGTGGGGGAGAGGGTTAGAAAATGAACAGCCATGGGAACACACACGCACACATGATATGATACAGCAGCAGACTCGCCTAGGACGCGAAGTGGTGGTGGTGGTGGGGAGGGGGGGGGTTGATGTGGGGTGACGTCGGGAGAGGGGAAAGGGAGGGGGGGGCGCTTATGCATTTGTATATATAAGGAAAGGAGGAGCGTAAGGAATAGCACAGCGCCGGCGGACACCCGCCAGCTCCTCAGTCCCCCGCGACGCCACGCCCTCGTCAACTAACACCGCCCACTCGGCCCTAGTAAAGGCGCATCGGCCGGTACGGCCCATCTGTTCGGGCCTCAGCCGGCAACAATGCCCCACGGGCACAACAGACGGAGACCTGCGGATCCCGCAGTATATAATAAAAAAAGAAAAGAAACGAAAGAGAGGAGAGAACGCACGCATCGTCACAGGCTGGAAATGAAGATGTGTATGGGGGGAGGGGGGGGAGAGAGAGAACGGTCTGAATAATAAAGAAGGTGGCACGCCCCGGCCAACCGTGCAGCGCTCACCCACGCACACGCATCATCGTCGTAGTCCTCTGGAACACCCAGTAGGACACGACGACAGCGCGCTGTGGGGAGAGAGAGAGGGAGAGGGGGAAGGCTAACGCCTCACCGCCTGCCCTCTCCTCCTCCACACACAGCCATCGCACTTGCTGCTCCTTCACATACGCACATGCACATGAGCAGGCGCGTCAATGCGGAGTGTGACAGCCTCAATCTACGACAGCCGGCGGTGGGGGAGGGTGGCGCACGAGAAATTGGGGAGGGGGTGAGCAACACCACTGCGACGGGGAGCGAGCGAAGAGCAGTGATATGGGCCCCTGGGAAGGGAAAATAAAAGAACGAAAAAAGAAGAAAAACGAAAAGGAGAAGAGACGTGAAAAAATGCACGCGTCTCTTCAGCATCTTTTATGTTTTTTTGACGGAAGTCGCAATAAATTAAAAGAAAAGAAAAAAGAGAGAAACAAGAAAGAAAAAGAGAGGAAGGGAAGGAAAGAGAAGAAAAAAAAGAAGAAAGAAACGAAAATGAAACAAGTAATCTTCTATAAAGCTCCCTCGAACGAACATTCAGAAGACTTTAAATACGCAATAAAAGAAAGTGGAAATGCTGAGATGAACGAAAAAGGCGGTTGTACCAAAATAAAATTAATAGTGGAAGACACACAATACGTGCGGCCACGTTGGAGTTGATGTGCACGCACAGGTTCTGCCGTGTACGCGAAGCGCCTGCCGCCCCCTCCCCGTCCGCCCCATTCCCCGGGAGGAAATGGTGCAGAGAGGGGAGAAGGGGGAAAAGTGGCCTCTGTCCACCGCCGCGCCGTGCTGTTTTTTCTTTCCTGTGAAGAGGGAAAGAGGGGAGGCTGCGCCTGCACGCACACGCAGACGTCCCCCACTAAACCCGTCGCCCCCTCCCCCGCCGTCATATTGATTACCAAAGTGAAGCGGGGAGGAAAGGGGGGAAAGGGAGGTGGGGGGACGCCTGACGGGGGGCTGCACAGCGACACCACAGCAAGGCCGAGGATGCACAGAAGAAGGAGGACGAAGAGCAAGGATAATTGAAGAGGGAGGCGCATCAAGGCACGGGCCGCCCTCTCCCAATATTCCTCACTCTCCTTCGCCCTGCCCACTTGACAGCGACGACAGGTTCATACACGGGGGCTCTAGCGGCCCCGAACCCACGCGCGTGGTGCGAGAAATACAACGCCCAGAATATTAACTACACACGTCACGCCCCTACGAATACACAGCCACACAAGAGCACACAAGCACAGATACACGCAGACATACGCGCAGGGAAACAGGAAGATTTGTTCACATGGGTAACCGCAACAAGCCGAAGAGGCACATTGTGAACT
>AUXJ01005150.1:0-20276 GCA_000482205.1 Herpetomonas muscarum
TCTCCAGGTCAACGATGCGCAAATGTGGAGAGCTATCTGCGTAATGCAGATGGGTCAGCCCCACGCAGCCGCTCACGTCGAGGGCTGTCAGCTGGCGATTGCTGGATACCTTGAGTTTCTTCAGGCTCAGTGAGCTGTCACATGTGGGGAAAGTGAGATTCCTCAGCTGCAGGCTGCCATTAATGTGCAACGCCTCAAGGAAATTGATAAAAGGTTCCAAGCTACTGGTATCGAACGACTCGGCATTGTTGATACGTGCCTCCAAGCACCGGAGAGGCTGGCTCCTGCCCAGCACCGTCCTCAGGAAAGCGATATCCAGATCCTTTAGCGCAAGGAAGCGAAGATTCGGGGAATGGGGGAGCTGTCCGAGGCGCTCGGGGTTCAGGACGAGGAGGTCGAGGTGGGTCAACTGTGGCATCTCAGGTGGGAAATGTAAAGGGGACCCGAGGTTACTGCCGCGTAAACTCAGGGACCGTAGATGTGGGAAGAGCATAAGCGACTCTGGCAAACACACGCGAGAGCAGTTGTGGATGAAAAGGTGCTGTACGTGCTCACAAGGAGAAAGCGCGTTGGTGCCGTCCGACGTCTGCGAAGCATCGAAATTCACATGCGTCTTTGTAAAGCTGTATATGGGCTGTCTGAGGTACAGCCTCTCCAGGTTAGGAAACGAGCGGAGAACGTCAGCGGTAAAATCGAAAACACCAATCAACCGAAGGGTTCGCACAGAGGCAAGGGGCCCACTGATCTGGGTGTTTTGCAGTGGTTCTTTGCCAAAAAAAGTGAGCGACACAAGGGAGTCACCATAACGGTCTGCTGAAAGGTTCACCCGCTCCTGGTCAACTTCGATGGTAAGCGACAGGGGGAGAGAGGATGTGCGCCTATTAATCCACCAATCAAAGCAAGGCGGGAGGGCAACGCCCCGGACAGCAAGCTGACGCATGGTCAATGGGGAACGGCAGCCAGTGCACGGGAGATCGGAGATATCCTTGTCCCAGTCAGATGGGCAAGAAAGGAACCGCTCCGCTGTGTTGTCTGAGTCGGCGACACGCAGATGGCAATCCGTAACGTAGACAGGACCGTGGAATGATTCTTCGGAGTGCAAACATACACCTTCTTCACTCTTCTCAGCGATTTCTCTCGCATTGGGTGTGATGAGAGATATCGCGTGCTCGCCACTGTGTTTGTCAAATCCACAGCGCAGGTCCCCAGTACCCGACTGCATAGTGCTCCAGAACTGGATCGACATAGCTCAGAGGTTGTGTCCCTTGGGTATGCCTGATTGAAAAAAATAACCTCCCAACTGCGTTGATAGCGAGTGGTGTGACACTAGCTACTACAAAGCGTAAGGAGAAATTGTGTTTAATAGGGGTTGCTATGCTCTGGAGTGTAAATTAGTGTTTACTATCAACAGATCAGTTAGACACAGATGATGAAATAAGAGGAATCTTGTGGTATACAACAAAAGAGACAAAAGCATATGGCAAACCGTCAAGCGTAGGGTCGCTGGGGGTGAGTGCCGTACATATAAAACAGTCGTCCCCATACTTGCCGAAGTATGGCATTATAGGGCAAAATTAAAGAGAAAGCGCTGCAATAAGCAGATTGCCGTGCCATACACACCCTCGGTGCGATACAACCCACTATTTGACTTCCATAGGAGACGGTTAGTCATTGCGATCAGTATGGTTAAATATTAGGCATTTAAATGGAAATAATATGTGAAGACATGGCACACCCCGTTCTTTCCAATAGACCCAAGGGGTACCTATGAAATGATGGCACAGGGAGGGGGGGGGGGGGGGGGGCGGAAGCAGCGGTGACACCACCAGCCAGGCTGATTCAGCTGCCATCACCGACCATGGGTAAAGGGGAGAAACTGTTCCCGTTCCCTGCAATCTTTTCAGGACGCGTGTGTTAAACGAAAGTTTGAGGAAAAAAAATAAAGGTGAAGTAAAAGTGTCGCACACTGCGGTACTCTGAGAATTTTTTTAAAAAGTGAATGGGCTGACAAATGATTTAAAGGATAGAGGCTTCGATGGGATCGGTTGTTGACGACAGTCCTTGTGCGGGGGAGAGCGCGAAACGTGAGTAGCGATACTACCATACAATATTACAGTATAACTGGCAGTGGTAGAAGTACAGCCGAAAATATAGCACCCTGCACTTCAAACGTAAGATATGTACGGTGAAATAACCAGAGTGTAATACAAAAATGTGTAAAAAAAAGAGAAAGGGGCAAGGTACCCAACACCCATCAATGGCTATTAAGGGGAGTGGGTGGAGAGATCCACCTTAAGCAACTCCGATTCCATTTAACGAGGCAATTAAGGAATAAGAAATGTGGCAAAAATCTGCAAGTCTCGGCACAATCTACGCGGTGCGGAGTTTCGTGGAGAGCATATTATCTCTTTTCGGATAACCTCTGTTAAGCAAAAAGAAACAGTATCTTATCTCACACCAACGCCCCCAAAGAATAAAAGTCCGTTCCGCCAACAGGAATGATGATTTGGGTGAGGGAGGATTTTCGCAGTTACCGAGTCTTTGTGAACGCGACGGCGGATAAGACTTTTTTTTGCAACTGAGAGCGATATGAACAGACACACCCCACACTGCTGCCTTTGCTAAGACCTCATCTTTAGTGTGTACGAGGATGGCGACGAGGTCCGGCAGCACCTCCATGTGCTTGACGGCCATCGCGGTGCGAGTGAACTCGCTTGCGGTATATCCCCCCACGTGCAGGGGCAAGAGTATGTGGGAGGGAAGCGGGCTTAGGTTAAACCGCGATGTGCTAGAGTGGTGCGTGGTGTTGTATGTCTGGGGGGGCGCGATGAAGAGAGTGTGAAAAAGAGAGTGAATGTTGTTGTGCGCACGGCTTCAGAGCGTGGATCAGGAAGGGGGGGGGGGGGTGATGGGACATGTCGCGTTACCGGATCGTTAGGTCAGCGAACGAGAGAACATTCTTGAGGAGGCTGTAGCAGATATATCTCCATGTGCGCAAAATTCGTGTATTTTATCTGTAGGAACGGATTGGAATGGAATACTCACAGGGTCGGTCTCAAATTACAACTGTGGGTCCACAAACAGCACGGCGCCCTTTTGTATGGGTTCTACTGGGACAACGGATAGATACGGCGCATCATCATGCTTGCCCTGCAACTGCTGTCGCGCGCCAACAAGCGCGTGCACTCCTTCTCCCGATGACACGGAATCACCCATGATTCGACGGACGTCAATGGCCCCGCAGCATTGCAATGCACACCGTCCCTGTGAGCTAGACTTCTTTCCGTGCTCGGATCCAGTCGCTTGGCGCGCGTGTGATGACATTGACAAAACATCAAGGAGAGGCCCTAGCACCACCTCTGCAGTTCTTGCCGCAGGATCATTTGTAGACCCTGTGTCGTGCGTTTTTTTTGCCGAAGGGAGGCATTTCTGAGACAGGCCACTGACAGCAGCATAGCGGACAGACTTCTCCAAGTCTCGCAGTGGCGCAGTAACGAATTGTCGCTGCAGGTCCCGATGAAGGGCTCGGATTTTCTGCCGGCACACCTCGGTCCCGCCGCCGATGTGTTCGCTGGGACCCCTTTCATGAAACGTCCTCACCAGGGTGCTGAACCACGACTCTGGGTCCGTGTGCAGAACGAGCGAAAGGAAGTGTCCCAGTGCCAGCATTTCAATGACCTGCTTCTCCGTCATAGTACATGGCCAAGAGCTAGCGTGCTGCAACGCGATCGCGACAAACTGCTCTGGATCTGGAAAAAAGCCATTCTTGTCGTTGTCAACCACTGTCTTCGCCGATAACAGAGAATCCTCAGGGAGGACCGCAAGAACAGTACCCGCAGAAATACTGGCTCTCGCGACAGCGGTGGGGCGTCCGTAGGTAAGCGACAGGGAGACGCTCTTTGCCAATCCAACACCAAGCCGTCGTAGTGATGTCACTGGTATTTCCATTGAATCTGCACGGGGAATAAGAAACGTGAAAGAATTACCGAAAGAAAAGCAAGGATAGACAATAGAAAAATGGGTCCCCTGCGTACGTTTGTCAGATGAGTAGTGATCAGTGCTTCCATTGTTTTCGCTTTCCCACGAAAGCGCTGGCAGGAGCTTCGATGAACAGGCCGGCACTGTGCGGTTCATAATCACACTGAGAGGAAATATATACGTTTTTTGCACATAAGATGACTGGGTTTTTTTTTAAAGGTGTTTGTATAGCTTCCGTGCCAGGATGAGGAGAGGGGGAGGTGGGGGGGGGGGGGGGGCCACGGCGAGTCATATTCTGTGCGAGGGGTGCGGATATGCGAGCAAAACTGTGCATTGCGCAACGAAGGGCCGACACAGAAAACTGCTAGACGGTAGAGACCTGTTACCCAAGCTCGGACGTTGGACATACCTGACTACTGGCCCGAAGGGAGGAAGTGTTGCCACGTCTTGTACAGTGCTCCGAGTAGGGCAGTCAGAACAGTAAGTATGATCAGCATGATGGAAAAGACATGTCGACGAGGCAAGTGGGCTTGAAGGACGTCGGCGTTGGCAAAGTAACTCAGTTCAAAGCTAAGCACGTCGCCTGGGGCCGCCTGGGGATCAATATCGAGCGGCTCACCGTCGTACTGGTGGTGGTTGGATGAAGAGGACAGGATGCGGACGTGCTCACCCTGCCCTAGCTTCGTGGCGTAGCACAGACCGAGACGAATGAGGGCAAGATGCCACACACCGTTGAGCGCGCACACCTCCAGCTTTCCATCGCTCAAGGAGGGCCGCTGATAAATGGGGCGCTCTGCCTTGCTGTTCGGGGCCCAGAGAATAGATCCTCCTGCGTATGTCAACATATTTGAAACCACGATGGCCTTCGCTTCGCGGGGGTACATTAGCGCCTTGCCGTCCACAAAAACGGTAACCTTGCCCTGCAGCGTTGATTCGGATAGTAGGGCGTTCGCTGCGAAGAAGGCGTACCAGAGCTTGACGATGGGTCGCGTCAGGAAAAGGTGGGGTTTCCTTTTCCGGTGGTCATTAAGCGACTTGGCCACCGCTGCGTCAAACCCCACAGAAAAGTAATTGTTCATCACCTTTGTTGTGAGGACAACGTCTGACGCAGAGGAAGTAAGAACTGGGGGACGCGTAGCTCCATCATCGCGTAGGTCTGCACGCAGCGCCTGCTTGGCAATTTGAAGATGCCACCGATCCACTTGGACAACCTTGGAGCTGGCAATGACCCGCATGAGCCTGCGATATCGGTAGAGACCGAGCACAAACCAGCGCGCAAACCCACCACCGTACCCTAGCGTGCAGCTCAAGTCGTTTCCCGTCCCCAGGGGAAAGGGGGCCACAACGCCTTTGGTCTTGCCGAGGTGGTGTTCGTCGTGAAGTTTCTTTATCACGTCCATTGCAAACGACATTGTTCCGTCACCACCACACACGACGACAACGTCAGGGTCGTGGCTGCGGAGGAACGCTTCTGCGTCAGTGACGAACCGCGATGGATCGTCACCAGAGAAGAGGACAAGTACGTTGTCTTGCCCTAAATCCTCTGAGAGCCGATCATGCACATAGTCTGCCGCTTGCCGTCCGCCACTCTTCACGTTAACAAGGGCGACAGCTGTTCTCCCGGGAATGCTAATGGTTGAGTGGGATAGCATTAGAGTGCTTCGTCAATAATAATAAAAAGAGCACTCGTGTGTGGAAGAGAGTATGAGGGCGATGACTAACGTACGTAGGACGCACGCATGTAGACAGTCCCACCAAAAAAAGGCGACCCTCCAAATATGGTTGAGAAGAGGTCTTCTATGTTATTCTTATTTTTTTTTGCGCCCGTGGATACTGCAGCGCACCGAGTCTAGTGTAGGATGTGCGGGGAACCAAAAACAAAATGGCAACGGAAAGATAAAGTAGGTTAGGGAAAAATCACCCCGGCCGGGTTGGCGATCATACATACCGCAGATTGCGCAAACAGAGAGAGAGAGAGAGTGGGGAGGGGGGGGGAGGAGGCGGTGCACGCTCAGCTGTCTCACCCATAAGAAGTGGGAATAATTAGAAACGTTTGTGCGACAACTTTCTTATCGTTAGTTTATCCACTAGCTTTTTTCCCGCTGGTGTGTGTCGCCGGAGATATTATAAATGTATTTTTTTTCGCTCGTCACGGAAGCACAGAGTGCCCTGATGCAGAGGTTCTTGTGTTAAGTTAGTGTAAAAAAATATGTGTAGATACTCAACATTGCAACGGTCAAGGAGCATGGGAAACGAAAGAATATAAACACCAGTACTCGAGTAGCCGAACAGGGACACATCACACAGCCATCCATGTGCTGGCAGCTTAATCGGACGCGTCGTGTCAAAATGAAGCATACATCACGTAAAACCCAAGCAGGAAGCCAAGCAAGCCGAACGCATACATTGTGTACACAATGGCCAGCTCCAGTTGCGAGCACGGAGCGATGCCCAGCACATGAAGGCGGTGTCGAAACATGGCGGGGTACGTAAAGCAGAGTGTGCTGCTGCAGAACGCCCCCATCACGGCGACTATAAAGAGAAACCCAGGGGAGAAGAGTGCAAGGAATAGACACAAGACGGCCAAGAGCAGCGTGACTGTGACGTTGGCCCTGCGCGGGATTCCCCCAAAGTCGACGTGCGTGTGACTGAAGCCGTACATCATTTGAAAGAGCGCATCCCTCGCCGGGATCAGGATGAGTACGTAGGCCAGCATCACTGTAATGGAGTATACAGTTTGGCCAATGGCAAATAATCGGTCACTTAGTGGGTCGTAGTTGGTGAGGATGTTACCGCGCACGTTGGGAGTGTTCGTTGCGTAGCCAAAAAAACCCACAAGACCGTAAATAAGGCTCGTCACTAGGATACTCGTCGTTGAGACTTTGAACATGTCCGCTCTTGAAGGGCAGTGGAGGCCCGTGTACACCTGAAACACGAGAGACTGGCAGTCAAAAGAAAACATGACGACCGGAAGCGCCAGGAGCGCCCGTGGTGTGACGGGGAAGTAAGTTAGGGATATCTCGCCTTCACCGCCCGAGTGCGTCGCATCTATAGGAAAAAAATAGCGGTACCCGATTATGCCAGAGATGAAAAAGGTCGCGCTAATTGCCAGGAGGGAGACGAAGTGTAACCCCGATACACGCGGAATAAAGGAAAGCGGTAGCATCACCAACACCCAGAACGTGACCACGACGTGTGCAGGAGATGATAAAATGGGCACATACGGCTTGATAAGAGGCAGCATTGGTGTGAAAATTTCCCCAATAACAACGATATACCCAACCGCGGTTCCAATATTGTACACGATTAGCATCCACCGGATCAATTCCCTAAAGACGCCCCCGAGCAACTCTTCAGAAATCTCCTCGTAGCTGTGTACATGTAGTTTTTCCATGCACAGAATAAGATAATCAATGGAAAGGATAGTGAACACTCCCACAACCGCCAGCGTCAGGGTGACAAGACCAACACCATCAGACTCGAAAGTGCTCGGAATTGCTAACACGCCAGCGCCGATCGTTGTCACCGATAGGCTCAGGGCAGAGCCTAATAAAGAGGGCCTCGAAGCGCCTTTCATGTCAAGGTCGGTAAACGCGTCAAGTTTTCATGCAGCAAAGCTACACTGTAATGAGGAGAGGCGAGATGATCCTCCCCCAAAGAGAAACAGAAAACAGTGGATGCGTTTCTGCAGGATACTACCAGAGTCGCAGAGATCACTCACGTGCTGCACACAAAAGTACAAGCGGAGGACCGTGCAAACAGTTTGTGTGCCGGTAGAGAGAGAGAAATTGAGAGAGAGAGAGAGTGGGTGAGGGGGCACATCCGACTGAACCACACACAAAACAGAAAATGTGTGGCAATCATAAATGCAATGTCAACGCAGCGTATTTACAGTGGCACTCAGGATACCCGTCGTCGGTGGTACGCATGCGATGGAGTGCCTCCTTACCTTTTGCATCAGGGGGATAACGACGATGCAGGGGAAGGGGGAGCCCTTTGCAAAGAGGACTTGTATTACCCCCCTACCGATGTGCAATGTACTCTTCCCTTTCGGGTAAGATGACGGCCTTGTGTTCTTTCGTTTTCCATTTCTGTTACTTATACGGGAACGGTCTTAGAAGGTGTTCGTGGTTCGTTCGGGTCCTCTCGATGGTTCCCTCCAGTGAAAGTGCGTCTTCATCCTGGGAACAGCAGAGTCAGATCATGTGGCCTCTTGACTTTTTAATATTTACAACAATCTTGAGACGGACGGGTGAGAACCAAATTTAGAAGGTGGGGGGAGTGTGGGCAGGGGAGGGAACTAGACTGCCCACGTCTGTGTGTATGTGTATGAATGGTGGGGAATAGTCGTGCGAGACATGTGTACATGGGGACACGATCTGCGTGCCTAACGGGTGGACCACTTACAAAGAGAGTGCAATCGCAGTCCCAAAAATGCCACTTAAAATGCCAAAGAGGAGCATCGCGCTCGCCATGACTAGCTCCCATTTTCTTGCCCGCGCTAAGCCCCTAATGTGCAGCATGAGGCGAAATGCGGCAGGATAGGTGAAGCACAGGGTACTACTGCAAAGGCCTCCAAGCAAGGCAATGATAAACACAATCCCGGATGCCTCTAGCGCCAAGAAGACACTGATTAGGGAGAGTGCCACGCTCACGACGACGCTGGTCCGCAACGGGATGGCATCGGTAGTCAGCTCATGAGTTGCCGTGTTGTAGCCGAAAATGAGCAGCAGCACCGCGTCGCGACAGGGGAACAGAACGAGGACGTACGCTAAGACCACCGTGATGGAGTATAGGCCCTCGCCCACGGCGAATAGCATGTCCTTGGTCGGGTCGTAGTTGTTAAGGATGTTCCCCGTGATGTGTGGTGTGTTGCTGAGGTAGCCAAAGAATCCTACCGCGATGTAGACGCTTCCTGTCAGGAGGGCGCTAATGGAGGCCACGGCCATCATCGCCTTCCTGTGGGGCCGCCGGAGATTCGCATACAGCTGGAACACCAGTGACTGACAATCGAAGGAGAACATCATCACCGGCAGAGCCAGAAGGGCCTTGAAGGAGAAGGAGAAGTAAGTGACCTTGGCGGCCGCGATCCGTTCGCGATCCTCGCTGTCATAGGGGACAAAGTAGCGGTATACGATGATGCCCGATACAAAGAACGTGGAGCTAATCGCCAGCACCGATACAGCAGTGAGGTGTGTGATCTGCGGAATGCAAGAAAGGGGCAGCATGATGAACAGCCAAAATGCGACCATGACATGCGACGCGTCCGTTAGGAACGGCACGTACGGGCGGATCAGCGGCAGCATTGGTGTGAAAATCTCGCCAATGACAACAATGTAGCCCGCGGCAATACCCAGGGTGTAAATAATCAGCACCCATCGCACTGCCTGCTCGAAGGATCGCCCCAGCAATTCCCGCGACAAGTCCTCGTACGATCGCAGATTTAGTACATCCACGCAGAGGACAAGGTAGTCGATCGAGACAACAGTGAGAACCCCTACGATCGAAAGGACCAAGAGCACAAGCAATACCCCACCGTCTTCGAAGGTGGAAGGGAGTGCAAGAACGCCTGCGCCAATCGTCGTTACGGACAAACTAAGCGCGGCACCGACAATGCCACCTTTTGCGAACAGGCCCTTCATCTGTGAGTAGAGATGGGAGAGTTGAGTAGAGGCGCGTCTGTGCGCCGTGGGAGGAAAAAAAAGAAGGGGGGATGGAAAAGGTGAAGAAAGGCTCTCCGTACTTTTAGTTGTGGGGTAGGGTCACGGACCAGCAAACAGTACGAGAGTGTGGGGTAAGTTACTTCAGAATTACAACTGCAACAAAAAAAATTAAAGATATTAAGGGGTAATGTTAAATAGTTATAGCGGAAAAGCTGTGCAGGTGACCAGCTTACACACGCTGAAAACAGTATGTATGCTTGCAGAGGCTGTTGTTGGGTTGTTGCTCTTTGTGTGTGCGTTTGTGTGTCTATGTGTGAAAGCACTGTTGCAGAGCTGCGAAAACAAAAAGATAGGTCACAGGGCACTTGATGAGGACACCGACCCTACAAGGAGTGAGAGAGTGGCCCATATGTTCCATAGGGGGAGGATAGAGGGAGAGAGAGAGAGAGAGCGGTGGGGAGATGAGAGCAGAGCATAATAGAATGTAAATAGTGTATATACCATGGGTAAATACACACATCATGATCTTGAATTGAGCGGGAGCGAAAGTTCCAAAGCTCGCACCAAGCATATTTCCACGGATGCTGTTCGTGCAGCAAAAGTGGTATGAGAGGGGCAGGGAGGGGGGGTGGACATGATTTTCAACGCGTTCAGCATGCATAGATGTTACCCTCACCTCACCTCCAGAAAAAAATAATCATTCCCGGGTGTTCACTCGTTTGTGTGGTATCCAAGAGAGCACTCAGCGAGGCACGGGCTTTCCTTTCTTGCTGGCCGGGTTTTCCAGTGGCAATTTCTATCGTTCCTCCGCAAACAGGAGTGCTGGCGAAGTAGAGTATTAACATCAGTGTGTGAAGGCGGGCATCCCTTCGGATACATGTACAACCACATCCCGTCTACCTGACCGTCAGAAAAGGGCGAGAAAAGGGCACTAGCTCCTGAGCTGCTGAAAAGAGGAAAATAAAAACCGGCTAATAAGAAAAGAGATTAACATGCCAAGACAAGCGACCGACGTAGGAAGAAGGGGGTAAAAATGAATGGATCAGAAACACTGTGCGACATTGAGAAATTTTACATGTACCAACAATGGCCAAGAGAAACTTGAAATACAAGGAACAGAAAAAAGACGACATTGGAGCGGGATTGCTTTGGACTCATTGCCCTTGTTCGGCAATCCGCTTAGAAATGTACTTGGAGACCTCTAGTGAGGTAAACGGGTGGTTGTCGACGCGGTAGCCCTGGTATTTTGCGTACGGGTTCGCCCCCGCATCCAGCAACGCCTTGGCGAGCCGTACGTCTTCTAGCGCCATGAACATGGGCGGGCACTTGTCGCTCGCGCGCGGCTCCTTCGGGTCGGCTCCAAGCTCCAGCAGCACAATGGCGGAGTCCGTCAGATGCGCACTACAAGCGTACTGCAAGGGAGTCAGGCCACAGGGCAGTGGACGCGACACATCCACCTCCGCGGCGTCAACAAGCTTGCGAATCGTCGCAACGTCTTGCTTCACCACCGCCTGCTCGAAAACCGCCTTAGACTCCGTGACAGGGGAGTTGTCTACCGTCTTGTAGCGCTCTGCCGCGCGCACGAACAGCTTCCCGGTGATGCGATCGTCGTCCTCCATGTCGCTCTCACTGTCGCTGTCGCGTCCCTGATCGCGGCGGCGTTGACGCCGCATCTGATCCGCGGCAAACAGCGGTGCGTGGGCCGGGATGATGCGGCTCCACTTTCCCTCCTTGTCACTCAGCTTGCGCGCGATGATAGCATCCTGGAGGAACATGGGGGGGAACGGCTGGACACCGGGTTTGTTGGGCTCGAACGGCTTAGCCACCGTGAAGAAGGCACGGAAGCACTCCCTGCGGGGGTAAATCTTGGGGTCGGGATGGAGGGCGTACAATGTGCGGGCGACGTCGCGGAAGAAGGAGGCGTCGACAGCGTCGCAGTTAGAAACGTACACCCAGTCACCGTTGTTGACTCCAACCTCCACGTAGTCCATCACATTTGTCGCGCTGGGATTGACAGCCATGTCAAAGTTCCACACCGCCGACTTCTGCTGGCGTGCCAGGTAGCAGACTGACGCAAACGGGTTTCCATCCTCTTCAATAAAAATAACAGGGGAGCGGCAGTCCGAGTTGTTCACCGCGCGTGCCACATACGCGTCCGGCTTGAAGTCATTAGTGAACTCGACAGACGCCCGTTCCGCCATGGTGTCGCTGACTGTCTTTTTTTTTCTCGTTCTGGGGGGAAGGTCCCTGAGTAAAGGTGGGAGAAGGAGGAGAGAAGACAGTACAGGTGAAGGTGGCAACCAGAAAAAAAAACTAGCGATTACCACTAAACTAACCTTCTCGATCGAAGGTGATGTGACACACACACAACGGAGAGTGAGTGAGTACCGTGGTGGAGCTGTGGTCTACGCGAAGCGTAAATATAGAGCAGTACAAGGGCGACGGCGGAAAAAGGAGGTAGTCAAGTATATTCATGTGTATGCTTACGAGGCAGCAAGGGGCAGCGCATTTGACTCAGCGACGTAGAGTACCCAACACAGCGACAAAAGTGAGAGGGGTACCAACCATACCTGGAAAACAGGGCTTGAAGCACAGACCCGGCCCCCCGCCCACCCCGCCCCCCCCCCCCCCCTCCTCACACATTCATTAAGACATTTCACATCCATGCTAGTTTTTCCCATTTTATGTACGGTAACTCGATATAAGTTAGGATCAAATGCACGAAGACGTAAGCGGTGGAGAGAAATTTAGATATAGGAAAAACGCAATACACCCTTGTATCACACGCATATAGCCAGGTTGTCTATCGGCTACAGATGGCTGTGGTCGCGGAGTCGCATCTTGTGAAGCTCCTCAAGGTTCCGAGCGCCACACGTGAACATGGCAATCGCAAATTCGTGCTTGAACCGCTGGATGACTGCGCGAACCTTCTCTGGGCTTTCCAGGGCTGCCGTCAGGAATGGCATCGCAGCTGTCGCGAGCTCTGCGCCGAGGATTAGGGACTTGGCCATATCAATACCATTGCGGATGCCGCCGCCGGCAATGAGGTGAAACGAACCGTCCTTAGCCAGAGGTGCGCACTCCTTCAGACAGACATCGGTGGGAATACCAACATCGCGGAAGACGTAGCCGATGTTCTCCTGCTCATTCGTGTACTCATGCCGGCGTCCCTCGATCCACGCCCAGGACGTCCCGCCGCAGCCGGAAACGTCAATGTACTTGATACCCATCTTCTTCAGGGCCTTGGCACTCTCATAATCGATACCGTGCCCGCACGCCTTCACGATGACCGGCGCCTTGATGTCGGGCAGCACAGCCGTCAGCTTGTCAATCAGACCCTCAAAGTTCGTGTCGCCCTCGGGCTGGCACATCTCCTGCGTGTGGTTGAGGTGGATGAAAATGCCGTCGGCCTTCACGCTGTCCACCAGGTTATTGATCTCCTTCGCACCAAAGCCGTAGTTCAGCTGCACAAGGCCCACGTTGGCAAACATCGGCACCGAGGGGCAAAATTGCTTCACGTCGAATGTGTGGGCAGCGGTTGGGTAGCGGTTAACGATGCGCATGCTGCCGACCCCAAAGGGGATATTCTCAGCCTCGCACGCCTTCGCCACATTCTCGTTAATAACGCGGCCGTGTGCTTCGCCACCCGTCATGGACGCAATATAGAATGGAAATGCGATCTTCTTGCCCAGAAAGGTGCACGACGTGTCAATCTTCGACAAGTCAACCTCAGGTAGTGCCTTGTAGGGCAGTGAGTACGCATTCCAGATGGATGTGGCGCCCTTGTGCGGCTCGACATCATCGTTCACACAAATCTTGATGTGGTCAGCCTTACGCTGCTGCACCACAGCTTCGCGGTCAGGCACGTGCTTAACAAGCATGTTTTTCTTTCCACTTGGTAGAAAAAAAGGTCTGGTGAAAGAACTCCCTGCGACAAGGGTTACTGACAACGCCTCGTGACAAAAAGACTGGTTGTTTTTATTCTTTCTATGAAAAGGGAAGTTCTTGTAGACTGCGTTTTCGCCTGTTATGATAGTTCGGTTGGTAAATGAAGTATTGATGACTTTTTCTCTTCTTCCATTCCGATCGTATTAATGTGGTGGGTATCGCAAGAAAGCGGCGACGTCACAAGTGCGACGGAATCAATACAACCCCCATAAGAACAATTTGAAATTAAAAAAAACCGTGTGTAGCCAGTCGACCGAGCACCAGTGTAGAAAACAATAACAGCAGCAGAAGCGGAGATGTCAAAGAAATGTGATAGAGCAGAGGTACAATACAAAGCCATAAATGCTCCAGATTTGTAGCGAGAGCAGGTGGTCAGAGAAACCCGATTATGTGGGCCATGTACTGCTGAATCCACAACTGTAGAAGAGCCTTGCCCCCATGACAGCGGTCTGAATGCCTGCTGATAGGAGCGAGCGACAGCTGTCGGAACTCCCCTGTGCATTTGAGTTATTTTTTTTCTGATCCCCTCTTTTGTTGTCGGCCAAAAGGCATCGTATCTTTAGGAGTAAATATGTGTGTGCTTAGAAAGTGGTGCTACACGCAAGGGTTGAATGGTGTGGCTTGCTTTAATTGACGCCGTCACTAGCGCTCCCGAGTGCGGCATCCTTGCGTGTTCCAAGAAACGCAACATACGTCTGCACGACCTCCCGCGCCGGCGCGGTGTCGAGAGAGGGGACGGCGTCATTCGGTGCGTGCGCCAAGACGCCGCCGGCAGCTCGCCGTGCACTGTTACGCATAACCTCCTTTTCGAATGAAAAGTCTGACGGAAATGCCAGCTTGACCGTCGAGAAGAGCGCCTCCAGCTCGCTCTGGGCCTCTTTCTGGCTGCCGTCAAGCCAGAACTGGCTTCCTCGCTCGTTGGGCTGCGTGCCGTCGACCGTGTGAGGCATGAAACCTAAATTTGCCATGATGTACCGCAGTGAAATCATACCGCGGACACCACTTAGGATAGTCAAAAGCCACCGAACGCGCATTCGCTGCAGGTAAATACGGAGCAGGAAGGTCATTTGGGCAGGAAACCTTTGCAGTTCCCTCGCAATGGCGTAGCAGTCACCCTCGTCGCAGGCGGCACAGAGTCGTAAAGTGCGGCGGACGTCGTCGTTGTTGACCATTTGTGCGGCGGTTTCGACACCCGGGGTCAGTTGTTCATTCGTGTAGGTGATCAACTCCGTGGATAGCGCGTCGTACTGCTGACTGAGTGACAGGTAGGCAAGGCGATAGCAGAAAAACTCGGAGACGCAGCACTCCTGCTTACTCTCCACACCCTCATGGACGTAGAGGCGCTTCAGGACCGACTGGCACTGATTAAACTCTCCCAGATCGCCAATTTCGAGACAAAGTCTAGCGTGAAACTCGTACGCAGTCACGGCAAAGTTGTTGTTGATATTCTGAACCCGCAGGTCCTGCCGGAGACCCTTCAACTGATCACTAAGGTACTTTTTCCCCGCAACCGCCCCTTCCCTGCGCGACTTTTCCTCCGCCTGTGTCTGAATATACCGGTACGCCTTCTCCAGCACGTGAAGAGGTCGGATGTCTTCCACGGTCGGCTCGTAGCGTGAGTAATTCCGCTCCAACGCCGTGGACTCACCGACGAACTCTCGGGAATGAGTCGGCACACCAACGTCCGCCGAATGGCGGGAGACGCTATCACATCCGGCCGCAAGTCTGGGGAAGAAGGAGCGTTCCAGCGTTGTGTTGATGATTCCCTTCCACTCGTCTTCTGCTGCGCGAGGGCGTAAAGGTGCGCCGCGCACTGGGTATTCCTCCCGCGGACGCTTTTGAGCTGCAACCACGGCTGGTGCCCCTTGAGCATAGCCATAGGGAGGAGGGGCGGACACGGGCTTGCTGGTCGTCCTCGTTGGCCGTTGACGGAGATTTCTCGCCAAGTTAATCATCTCCAGTGAGGATGTATCCCGGTAGCTGTTGTTGCCAACACGGACTTGCTCATCGCGATGCTGAAAAGCGGCGGTGATGAAGTCCCGCAGATCAGCGGGGGCCCTTCTGATCGTTTCATCCCACACGTCAGCCCGCATGGACGTCTCTGTCATCGAAAGTTCAGGACGACCCCTGCCGGCAGATTCGACAGCCCGGGTAGCCAGCATCCGGGGAACTGAGCCTCGGGCCCCCGATGGCATCACAGGAGAAATGCGTTTCCAGTCCCTCTCCGCCACGCCACCTGGGGCGTTGGCGGCCTCTTCGATGGTATTCAGCACCCAGTGGACATAGTCGAGCTGCTCCTTGGCGTTTCCTCGGTGCTTTGCGATGTACCAAGCCCTGGTGAGCCAGTCTTGCAGTGGTTTTGTAAGCGTAATGCCCTGGGACAGGAGAAACTTGGGTGTCAAATATGAGGGGGGCCCGCTACTCATTTGATGTATTTGCGTGAGACAAAGGGAACGACGACGCTGCCAAAGCTACCAGAAAAAAAAGTACGTTTAAAAGACCACCACGTTCTTTTATCATTATTCAAGTGTGTGTGGTGGGGGGGGGGGGATAGAGTACGAGGAGAATAGAGAGAGTTGGACGAGACACACGGAGAACATCTACCAACCGTACGCAACAAGATCAACGCTTCTCGAAGCATGTCATCGATATACCACATCAAGAGTGAACCTGGGTGACATCAAAGTTCTATTCACCGTGTTACGTGCAGTGCACCTGGTCAGGTCACGCTGTTTTTGGTCAACCGTTTCCAGGTTGCTCCAAATACACCTGAGTTGCATGGTGCTACAGGAAGCCACTGGCTCCCTGCCATCATACACTCTTAATGTACCTAGTTACCGGTCGTGGAGGCTCGCCACACAAGAGGAAGATAGAGAATAGTGCTCTTCTTTCCTTCTCTCTCTCTCTCTATATATATATATATATGTATGTAGATATAAACAAATATTGATGTAGGTTATATCGATGGGAGAGATATGGATGAGCGGCACCCACCTTTACAAAATCAAACGGAAAGAATGTTCAATGCAAATCCTTTTGCTCGGGCGTGACGAGCGAGAGTGCCTGATTCGTTCACCAAATTAGGATGATCTCGACGTGCCACCGTCGCACACGCAGAGCAGCCCACACACAAGGAATAGTGCTGTGACAAGGACACCAATCAACACCAGCTTCCGTGCGGCCGGAGTGACGCTTGCTCCTGCTCAGGAGATTACTCGTTCGCTGTCTTCAGCATAATCTGGAGAACGTCTTCGTCCTCGAGATGGTGAGAGATACCTACACGCTGCGGTTGGTGCTTCGCGCTCGTGCCCCACACCAGAGCGTACTTAAACCGGGAAGCAATGTCCTTGTGGATACGCTTGCAGATGTGCTGCACCGAGGAGTTTCTCTTCACGACAAACGGCTTCACAAAGTCTGGCTGGTTGCCGTGCTTCTTTGTGTAGATGCGGATAATGTTCAGATGCTCCCAGATTTCGTCAATAACGTCCTGAATGTTGAGGTCCCAATGTAGCGACAGCACAACAGAATGCGGCAGACGGCTCAGCCGATCCATCTCCTCCATGGAGATGGAGTCGATCTTGTTGTATACATACAGGCACGGCATATACTTCCGGTTACCCTCAATAACATCGATGAACTGATCCACCGTGATATCCTCGCGAAGGGCCACGTCCGCGTTAAAAATCCCGTAGTCCTTCAAAATCTCCTTCGCCATGGACTCGGACATCCCTTTTGTCTGGTTGACATTCGACGTGTAGCTCACATTGTTCATACTGCACGACGCCTTCTTCTTGAAGGTCACGTTGGGGAAACTTTGGTTAAGGCGGATCCCAACCGACTCTAGCTCGCCCTCAATCTTAACCCGCTGCGCCTCCGCCTTTACGGCATCCATCATGAGGATGATCATGTCAGCGGTACGCGCTGTGGCGATAACCTGTCGGCCGCGACCCTTGCCCTCCGCAGCGCCCTCGATAATACCAGGAAGGTCGAGAATCTGAATTTCAGTTCCCTTGTGGACAAGTTTACCAGGAATGCAGGTGAGAGTAGTAAATTCGTAGCCGGCCGCCTCGCTCTCTGTCTCAGTTACCTTCGAGAGAAAAGAAGACTTACCAACAGAGGGGAAGCCAACCAAGGCGCAACGCACGTCACCACTCTTTCTCACGTCAAAGCCGTCTCCTGTCTTTCCACCCGCCCGCGCGGCGTTCTCCAGCATCTCCGTCTTGATGCGCGCCAGCTGCCCCTTTAGACGACCCACATGGTACTCAGTTTTCTTGTTCTTCTGCGTGCGAGCGATCTCCTCCTCGATGGCCTTCCGTCGTTCCAGTAGACCCATGGTTGCGCTGCTACTCTCGCTCAAACAGCGGACGACAGGAAACAGAAAAGGGAAAAAAAGACTCTGTCTTCCTGCGAATGCCTGTGTGTCGGCGTTTTCTTACCGTTAGTGGAAGGAAAAGTGTGGTGACAGCTGTGCGTACCAACACCTCCAAGTCTCTTCCAGGATGGCTGTCCCTAACTGTTATTGATGTATTTTGTGTGTGTTTTTTTAGACGTACTTCAAATAGCTTAGGCCCGGAGCCTAGAGAAGGAGTGGGGCGTCGCAATGAGTAGGGGATTCAGTGGGGATTGACGCAATATTGTGAAAGTGTATTTTTTTTTACACATGACATGCAATAGTGACATTTGTTATTTTATGCTGATAGGCACTAGTCGTGCTCAACACTTCGCTGTGACAGGGAAGGACCCAAAGGGCCAACACACGGAATGAATGCCTCTATCATGAATAACGAGCTTATATTCTCTTTAGGAAGAAGAAATGATATGTCTGATGCACACATCACTACCACTTGACCTTTAAAGGCCGTGATATCGGATAGCGAAGTGAAACTAGGAGGAGTTAGGCGTGGTGTCCTTCTGGCCCCCGCTGTTGCTGCTGCTTGGCCTTCCAGAGTTGCTGCTGCTGTTACCACTGGCACCCAAGAAACAAGGGAGGGGTCTGAAGGCGAACTTTTGGGCCTCTGCCCCGATGGATGGGGATTGAAGCACTTTCGGCAACCACCGGTGATCAATTACCTCCTTCAGCTCCTCAGCAACGAAGATGAGGGAGGGCCGCCTCTTAATCGGAGTCCACGTCATATATGGGATCTGCGTAGCAGATCGGGGAGCGCCGCGTCGGTGCTCCTCCAGCAAGGTGAAGAGGACTGTGGAGAAGTAGTGCAGTCCATCCTCCACTCCGACGATACAGGGGCCTGCGTTTGTCGCTCCTGCTGCAGCGTTCGTGGCGGTGGAGTCGGTGTTGCTGTGAGCATGGGCAGTCTGGCCATCCCTCGATGGAATGCCGAAGGAAAGCCCCGTTACACTGGCTTTCCCTTGCGACCACGGCTGTGTGGCGTGTGAGTCGCAAATGTAGAAGCTCCACGCCTGCTCATAGCGACTTCCAGACCGGTTCTTAACATCATGGTTTACAGAGAAAATCGAGACGGTGTAGTCCCCAGAGACAATTACATACCCGCAAACGGACTGGGTGGTGGCATCCGCGCCGCGCGGCCGCTTGCACAGCGGGGTGCACATTGCCCGGAGTAAGTCGAGAGCTTTGCTGGTTTGGTTGTAAAAGACAACGTCGAAGTCCTCGTCGCACACCTTCGCCGGGAAAAAATTGCGCAAGTGCAAGCAGGTATTCAGGTCTCGAATCGTTGGGCGGGACCCAGAGGAGGGCCAGCTGGTCGCGGACAGCTGGTGCATCCAGGCGGAGATGTACAGCAGGTAGTTGACCGTCGACGGCGTGCAACATTCGCTCAGCGACACGGCAAAGCCTAAGGAACTAAGTAGAACGGCGGACAGCGTTGAAAACGTCTGACAACAATCCCCGGTTAGTGGCGGCAACAACGTCTTCGCTTTTCCCGTCCGCGGGTCAAACTGCGATCTCGAGCCCCGTATGCACACGAGTACATTAGACTTGAGGAAGTCTGGACGCCCACTGCGGGTGCAGGCGATATCCGCGAAGGATAAATCGGTCAGCCGCCCGTGCATGCGCTCCTGCCGCTCCCTCTCACGAGCTAGTTTCTTCGCCTCCTTGGCATTGACTTCGAGCTCAGGGACCACAGCAGCTACGGTGGGGGAAGGACCGACTTCTACAACATCGGAGTCGTTCATCTTCCGAGTATTAGGAATCATTAACACACATGTGTGACAGTAGCAATGGGCTCTAGCACCGATTAGAGGTAACGTGGCCTTCTTATGCGGGGAGACAACAACGACAATTTTTTACGCAGCGCTGCTAGAAGCGCCTCTGCCCTACGCGATGGCACCTCAGTTGTTCCGTGTTTTTTATTGCTTCACCGAGTACTTCGCAAAACCACGAATGTACACTTACATTATATATATATATATATAACGTTATTTGGTGCAGTCCGGAAAGGAATGATGTCGGAATAAAAAGTTGTCGACGTGAGTTTGCGGGTAAATTGACAGCGGGAAGAGCAGTACATGCGCGTTCATCTCACTGTGCAGACATGTCCGTGGAGGGAGAGCAAAGTTCTCGTCAAGCCTGTTAGACAATCACCCTGATACTTTCTTTTTGCGACCATAGCAGGTAGGCAAAGGTCGCGCGAGTGTAACCCCCGCTACCGTTGACTGCGATGGATATATAAAGAAAGCAACAGTTGGCCCCCAGGTGATTGAAAAGTAGTG
>AUXJ01005173.1:0-16609 GCA_000482205.1 Herpetomonas muscarum
CCCCCACCCCCCCACACACACACACAATTTCTGTCCGCGTGTCGATACAGGGCGGGCCACCTCCGCTTTGCGACGCCTCCTTTTTGATTCTGTACTTTCTTTTCTGTTTCCCCTTTTTCTTTTTTTTTCTCTTCTCTACATCTTTGTGTCGCTCGTGACGACGCACTCGTATAGCACCCGACACATCGGCAGCGTACGCGACGACGAGGCGGGAGGCGAGATCTATACACACAGCTCCCCCTCCCTCAGACACCTGACAGTACTCCCTGTGCGCCTGTTGGCGTTACCCCCCCCCCCCTCCTTATCCTTTTATATACATATAGACCCCCAGCCCGTCGCAGGAAGGACCACCCCCCCCCCCCCCTCCCCCTCTTCTATCTATAGAAATCCCGGCGAGGTGGAAAGGTCTCCTCACTCTCCCGTTCGTCCCGACATATCGCTTTTCCTGTTACATTGTTCTCTTCTCATATTGTTTTCCTTTCCTTTCCGTTCCTATCTCTCCTTTTCCCTTCTAGATGGACCTTGACGGGTATTATGGACGCGGCGGCCCCTCGTCGGCGTACCGCCCCCGCAGCGGCAGCGGCAGCCACTACGGCCCTAGTGTGTCATATTTTGCCGGCTCCACGCTCTCCAGTCGGTACGGCAACGGCAACGGCAACGGCGGCGCGTACAGCACCTCCTCCCGCAATGACTCGCGCCGGGCGACAGAGTACGGCAGCCAGCGAGGGGCAACGCGCCCACCGCCGCCCCCGCCGCCCAGCCCACCCAAGCCTGAGCGAAAGAAGGCCGACGCGCGGCGGAAAGGGCAGCGGAGGCACCGCCACCGCAGCACCTCCTCATCTGAGACGGAGGAGCCCACGACGGTGGTCTCCTCCCTGACGAGCGACTCCAGCGCCTCGTCGTCGTCGTCATCGTCAGACTCGAACACCTCATCGTACACGACGAGCAGCTCCAGTTCCAGCACGGCCACCTCCGCGTATTCGTTCAGCTCCGCCTCCGACTCCAGCTCCGACACGTCGAGCGCGTCCACGTCTCCCAGCCCCTCCCGCAGCCGACACTCGAACGCGAAGGGCGGCCGCACCGCCCGCCCCTCCGCGGCGGACGTCGAGGCTGCTGCTGCCGCCGCCGCCGCCGCCATCCTGCGGAAGGAGAGGGAACTCAAGCGTCAGGAATTGGAGCTGCTCGAGGACAAGGCGACGTTCGCCCGCGACGTGCAGCGGCGGATCGCCACCGCACGGGGGTTTGAGACGGAGGACGAGGCCCTCGCGCAAATGCAGCGCCTCGTCGCCCTGGAGGACACGACGCCGTCGCTGCAAGAGTACCTCCGCCGGACGTCGACGCCGTCGGGGGTGCCGTTGCTGAAGGACGGGTCGGCGTCGCGGCCGCAGAGCGAGGCCATCAGCGTCGGCGCCAACCGCGTGAGTGGGTACCAGCCGCGCTCCCTCAGCACCAGCCACATCGACCCCGCCCCCGGCGACGAGCAGCAGTCGGAGATGAGCGGCGGCCGCTCGACTTCTGTCCTTGCCCTCGCCCGTCACCCCAGCACGTCCCGGCCGCCGTCGCGCGCCGCGTCGGGCAGCCCCGTCGACGGCGACGCCAGCCCGCCAATGGACCGAGCGAAGGACACCCCACCCCCCTCCCGCAGCGGCGGCGGTTCGGTGGACGACGGGGAGCGGTCCGCGGGCACCGCCCCGAGCCAGAGCCGCAGGGACGACAGCGAGGGCGTCACCGCCGACGACAACACCGCCTCCTCGCAGGCCAAGGACGGCAGCAGCGTCGCGCTAGTCACAATCGACCCGCGGCCCAAGGAGAAGCCAGAGTCGTCAGCAGCGGAGGAGGAGGGCGGGGCAGCGGAGGAGGAAGAGGAGGAGGCGACGGGTGGGGGCACCACGACAATCAACACCACGTGGGCGGGCAAGAGCACTGCAGTGCGGGCGACAAAGGGGCGGCCGCTGGCGACCCCGATGCGCAAGCGCCTCAACGTGCGCGTGCGTCGCCCCCGGGCGCGATCGCGGTCGGTGGCGACGGAAACGGAGCCGCAGCTGCTCGCCCCTCTGCGCGCCGAGGACTTGGCGAGGTCGGAGACACCGAGCCGGTCGCGCTCGCCGCGGCACCTGATCAGCCCACCCGCCCCGCAGAGCCGCTACGTCTCCCCGCAGCCGGACAGCAGCCCCCGCTCGACGAAGAACCCGGCGGACGGGGCGGCGACGGCGCTCGTGCCCGCACCTGCAACGGGGCAGCCGTGGTCCGTTGGCACGATCAGCTGGCCGCTTCAAGGACCGCCGCCGGCGCATCAGCAGCCGCAGCAGCCGCAGGGCTCCACCTACTACACCACCGCCGCGGCCGGGCCGCTCACCAACACGACGTTCAAGAGCCTCCTGTGCAGCGAGTACGTCCCGCCGGAGGGGTCGCAGCCGGGCCACCCGTCGGCGCAGCCCAGCCGGCGGGGCAGCGTCGCCCTCCCCTCCGCCCACGTCAGTCTCAGCGTGATCGGCGCGGCCGCCCCCGGTACCACGCCGTCGCATGCAGGCATGCAGGTCGCCGGCGCCGGCGCGTCCTCCTCGTGGGAGGACATCGCGAGCCCCCCGTCGGTTCATGTGCCTGGCGGCCAGCCGCCGCCGCGCAGCGCCTATGAGCCGTACGAGGGCCACGGCGCCAACGCACCCCTCTCGCAGCCGGGCGGACAGCCGCTGGACGGGTCGCGGCTGCCGGAGGACGTCCAGGACGTTGACCTCGCCGCCTTCGACGCCACCAACCCCGACGGCGCGCCGCCCCCGCCGCAGCAGACGGTGGGCCTGCACGGCAGCCGGCTGCTCGGCCCGGACGAGGAGTCCGTAGTCGAGTTCCCGCCCCCGCCTCAGACCAGCGCGCCGGACATGCCAGGCCCGCGCCCCGCCACCGACGACGGATGCTGCTCCTGCTGCTGCCCGTGGGTCTGCTGTGAGGGGTGCAGCTGCTGCAGCTGCTGGACACGTATGCTGCGGTGCCTCTTCCCGTGCTGCTACTCAGCCCCTCAAAGCCCGCCGGCATCGCCGCCGCCGCCTCCAATGTACATGGCAGCCGCGCCACCGCCGCAGCCAGCGCTGACAGACCCCGCCGAGCAGCCAAGCTACACCTACCCGCAGCCGCAGCCCCTCCAGCCGCACTAAGGTCCTCACGGGAGGACGGAGCGGCAGCGTTAAAAAAAAGAAAAGAGAGATCATTTTCCGTATCCGCAGCAACTCGCGGGCAGATTATTGCCCATCCCCCACAGTTACAGTTGTAGTCCTCCGCTATGTACTGCTCTTCTTTGTCTTTTCCTCTTCTCAAGACCCACTCTAGACACTTCATCTTTTTTCTTCTTCTTTTGGTGGTTTCGTTCTCGTTGAGCTGCGTCTCCCTCCCTCCCGTAGTGATTCGGCGGCAGCGTCGCGGCGGCCATGAACACCTCACTTTTTTTTCTCTGTTACGGCAGTGTGTTCTGCCCCACTCCTCTTTCTATCCATCCTGGAGCTCTTTCCCCCTCCCCCTCGCCATATCGCGTGCAGGCCGCCTGTGGCGTCTGCAGGTCCGCACGGCCCGCACTTTCTGTACCAATCACAATGAACGTAGAAACTGTAAACGCATACCCCCCCCCCCCTGCGGGAGAGCGACGGCCAATCGCACCACGTGCCCACACGCACAAGACCCCCCCCCCTCCCTCATTTTTCACACATGCGATGCTGCCCTCGCTCGGTGTGGGCAGGATCCACAAGCACTCCACCACCCATGTACCACGATGCGCCTGCACGTATGCTCCTACGCCTTGACGCTGATGCACACACACCTCTGCCCTCTGCCTCCTATTGGTTCCATTCGCTTCCTTGGTTCCTGTGCGGTGCCGCCAACTGCTTGGATACGCAGTACTACCCCCCTCGCACGTGGTTAGAATTAGCGCCCCACTGTTTATTTTCCCTATACGCGTAGTTTCCCTCCTTAGACAGGCACACCTGAGTGCGATCTTCGCCCTTCTCTATATATGCCCGGGCTCTCCACCCCCTTTGGGGCGGCCGCTCCGAAGGCGGGCGGTGGGCCACTGCCAGACCGGAAGATATACGAGCTGCTTAAGAAGTGCCTCGACACGCCCCGCGTCTTGTTCGCGACGGAGGAGCCGCTGCTGCTGCAGCGGCACAGCGCCCTCAAGCGTGTCGTGGTGGTGGCGACGAAGCACTACACCTATCTTATCAAGCAGAAGGGATGCAAGCTGTACCACCGCTGGCTGAACCGCGAGCTGATCGTCGAGGCGCGCGGGGAGCGGGTGCACCTGACCTGCACGGCAGCCCCCGTCACCGCCGCGATCGGCGGCGGCAGCGACGGCGTCGACGAGGACGACTTCCGCAGCGTCATGCTGGAGGCGGACTCCATCCCAGAGGCGGCGTCGATGGAGGACCGCCTCAACATTCTCGTCCACAACGCGCAGCGGACGGCGGCGCTGCTGGAGATTGAGGAAGCCGGCGGGGCCAACAGCCGCCTCGCCGCCCTAGTCGCCGGCCTGGACGAGGACGACCTCGACGCCTCCGACTCCTCCGCCAGCGACGACGGCGACGACGAGCTGCTCAGCGGGGCAGCAGTGGCGGCCACCGCGGGTGCCGGCGCGGACGGCGGCCGGAAGGCGGCGGCCGGGGCGGGCGACGGGACGCAGGGGCTCCTCCACATCGCCCCGTCGCGGTACATAGCCATCACGTCGCTCGTGGACGGCGAGTTTGCGGACTACACGACGCTGAAAAACGCGTACATGCGCAACGAGGAGGAGGACCTACTGAAGGACCTCGCGACGTTCATCAAGGAGAATGAGGGGCAGGTGGAGACGCTCTGCGGCCACCACTACCCCGCGTTCATCCACGCCGCACAGCAGTGTCTCGCCATCTCCGAGCGCGACGCGCAGCTCGTCGGGGAGGAGCTCAGCGGCGCCTCCACGCTCGTGCGCGCCGCGGTGCTCGACCTGAAGCAGGCCGCCGCCAGCCTCATTGTGTCGCGCAGCACGCGCGAGAACCTGGCCCAGGCACGGCTGCTGCTCGGCCGCGCCGTCGCCGTCGTGGAGTATCTCGAGACGGCCGAGGCGCAGGTGCAGAAGCAGCAGCTCGTTGGCGCCCTCGCCTCGCTGAAGGAGTTGGTGCGGCTGTCTACGTCGCTGGCAGAATACTCGCTGGGCGAGTACGTCCTCCAGGTCCGCGTGCCGGCCCTCACGCAGACCGTCTTCAGCCACGCCGTGCAGCACACCAACGCGTGGCTGCGGCTGCTTCGGGACTCGGCGAACCCAATCGGGCGCGCCGCGATCCAGTGGGAGGGCCGCGTCGCGATGGGGCGGATGGTGAAGCACATCAACAACGCCCAGGCCGAGAGCTCGTGGTGGCTGTCGGAGACGTTCAGCACCGCCTCGCTGCGGCTGGCGCCGTACGAGCAGGCGGAGGCGCTCACCGCCGTCTGCAACGGCGCCGCCATCCAAGGCGTCTTCAAAGAGCTGCGGCGGGAGGAATTCTTCGCCCGCTACTACGCGGAGGGCAGGGCGCAGCAGGTCAAGGCGGACATCTTCGACGCCCCGCTGCCGGTCGCGGACGTGCCCGGGCCGAAGGTGGTCGCCAACTTTGAGAACTTTTGCGCTACGGTGCTGGGCTTCATCCTCATCGAGGACGCCGTGTACCACGCCACCTCACCGCACCTCCAGTCGCGCCCGGAGATACTGAAGCGGTGGGACAGGGTGGCCGCCACCGTCACCACCCACGCCCGCGCCGTCGGGGACGCCCTCGCGGCCGACCCCGAGTACGCCGCCTTCATGGCCTCCATGTTCGCGACGCTGCGCAACCTCGTCCAGCACGCGACGGAGAACGTCAAGAGCGTCGAGCTCAGCGCCCTCGCCCTCTCGCGCGTCGTGGAGGCGCTCAGCGACAATGTGGTCAGCTGGGCGCTGCAGGGGGCCTGTCTCGAGTGCACGCAGATGATTCTCACCGACCCGTTCAACCCACTCACGGTCAACACCGCGGAGCAGTTCTCGGCCAACGTGAGCCGCTTCTTCCTTAACCTCTGCCCGGAGCTGGAGCTGCCGGTGCCGGCGGCCTACACAACCGGCACCGTGACGCTGCCGTACAGCAGCATCGTGCCAGCGATTGGCGAGCAGGTGCTGCACTTCCTCGACCGCTGCTACGCCGTCGTCGCGACGGACATGACGTCGGCGGTGCGGCAGTCGGAGCTGAACAACGTGGACGAGATGCTGCTCAAGTACATTTCCGTTCTCTTCCGCACCGTCGCCGAGTCGCTGTCGGCGCAGCTGATGATGATCCCGCCGCGGTCGGTGGTGCAGTTCGCGACGTTCGTCTCGTCGAGCTCCGCGCTGCCGATCATTGTGTCGTGCGTGGAGCAGCGGTTCATGCTCAACTGGGCTGGTGGCGACGGCGGCAGTGAGCGCCAGGTCCTGGGCCACCCCCGCCTCCTCGCCCCGTGCGCGGCCTTCTTCGCGAAGCCGGTGCGCCAGGGCATCGAGGGCCTCCTCAAGGCGTACATGGAGGAAATCACGGACCGCCTCAAGCCCCTCTCGCACTTCAGCTACTGGAAACGCCAGATCGACATCCGCAGCGGCCGCCAGCAGCGGCGGGCCGGCGACGGCGCGGAGGAGGGCATGGCCGACAGCATGGACTATGCGATCCACCTCATCCCAAAGCTGACCTCCATCCTCCAGCGCACCGTGGCGTGCAGCGTGGTCGGCACGGCCATCGCGAACGCGAGCGTCGTGATGCACGAGGGCATCACCACAGCGCTGGAGGCGGCGTACAAGGACGGCGAGCGCGACTTCCCCCTCATGCGCCAGGCCGTGAAGGAGTACGAGCTGCAGTGCACCCTTCTCATCCCCACGTGGCAGCGGCAGCTGGGGGAGGTGCTAAAGGAGCTCGGCGCCGCGCAGCGCTTCCCGCTCAACGTATCCAGCGTCGTCGAGGACGCCACCGGCTGGCTCGACCGCCGCGAGGCGCAGTATATGGCCGAGCGGGCGAACCAGCCGCAGCTGCTGGCGGGGTTCGAGATGACGGGGAAGGCGATGGCGAAGGGCTTCCGCGCTGTCGGGGACGCCGCAGCAGCCACCGCAAACGTCTTCAAACGAGAATAACCTCAGCTCCCGAAAGGAGCGCTCTCTCCTATCGACAGGCAGTACAGCAGCCGCCTTCCCCCCCCCCCCTCCACCCACGCACGTGGAACACAGAGGAAGCGAATCAGCCCCAGAGGTGGGCCTCGCTCTTCCCCCATTTTTTGTCTTCTTTACATTCTTTTCCCCGTCATGCTTTGTTGCTGTTTCCCCGCGATTGCGTCCTGTACAGTTTCCTCTGCTGCACCGCCAGCAGTAGCCCACCCAATACACAAAAGACGACACAGCGTGCCCTGACACGACCTACAAGAAAGGAAAAATTCACTGACTGACTCATGAGCAGTTGTCGGGGACCGGAGGGAAATAGAAATGGAGAATGGGGTCCAGGTGCCAGATGTGTATTCACCCAACCGATCGCATACTTGTCATTGTTGTTTTGTTTCTTTCCGCGGGCACCGTTTCTTTTTTGTTTTCACCTGCTAGACAAATAGGTAGCCTGAACTGGCTTGGAGGAGAAGACGCACTAGTCAGCATACAGTCCCACAGACGCGTGCACACTAACAAAAGAAATCAGGTTCTACCTGTAGTTTTTCCTTAGAGCTTACGAAGGTGTTTGGCGGTCCATCACGAGAGGCGCACACACCACCACTTCACATAGACATAGCAATGAGCGTCGTTTCGCAGCTGAAGGCGTACCGCTACACCGCCGCGGATGCGCTGGGCCACAGCGGGGAGATCCACTGGCGCGCTCTCCGGTCCATTGACGTTGCCGCGCTCCGGGTGGAGGAGCCGGACCTACTGCTGATGAAGAACCTCCTCTCCACCCTCGCGACGAGCTCGATGACCATCTCGATGGTGAAAGGGGCGACTGACGCCGACCTCCTCCAGCTGCTGCAGCTGCTGCAGGCCTCGCTGCAGTTCGCCCTCCACTCGCAGGAGGTGCTGAAAGGGCAGCTCGTCGCGCGGCAAAATGACGAGGCGGTGCAGCGGGTGTCGTCCAAGTACGTGGAGCGGCTGGATGCCACCGTTGCCGTTCTCAAGCACGACGTTGCGGCGCTGACAGAGGAGCGCGACGCCCTTAAGCTCTCCGCCGAGACGCTGCGGCGGTCAGTCGCGGAGCAGTCGGCGACGGTGAGGACGCTGGAAAGCCAACTGGCAAAGGAGCGGGAGCGGTTCTACCAGGCCATGACGCAGCAGGAGAAGCTGCTGCAGCTCGCTCGCTCCTCAACGGACGGCCGGCTCCCACCACCCCTCCCCGCAGCGACCACGTCGTGGGGCGCGGGCGGCGGGTCGGCGTGCCCCACCTGCGGGGGGCCGCTCCACCGCGCGGCCGACCCCGCCCTCATCTCCAACCCGTCGCCGCCGCCGCCGGAAGGGCACTCCAGCTCCACGCGCCGTCGCCACCGCAAGTCGCGCAAGAGGCACCCGGCCCCCAGCGACGCGACATCGCTCACCTCGTCCCTGCCGTCCACGACGGGCACCGAGACGGCGGAGGAGCTGCGGGCGCTCGAGCGGCGCCATGCCCGGCGCACGCGCAGCCGCCAGCGCGCCTTGGCGAAGACCGACGACTATGTCGACTGGCGCACCTTCTCCCAGCTCGTCACGGCGCTGCATGGCAGGGGCGCGTCCCGCCACCTCGACAGCGGCGAGATGCTCTACCAGAGCGAACACTCCATCCCCGTCGACGTGCCCACGCGCAGGACGGACAGCGACGCAGGCTACAGGCGAGGCACCCCACCCCCGCCCCCGTCCCTGCACCAGCAGCAGCAGCTGCAGCGCAGCGCGCCCACCGCCGACGCCCTACAGGGCATCGTGGCGGACGCCATGCAGGTCCTCCAGGGCGACCTGCGCCAGCAGCTGTCGTCGGTGGTGCAGGCGGTGGAGGCCACAACGGGCCGGTTGTCGAGCGACCTCTCCCAGCTGCGGGCCAACCAGCAGCGACTCGAGACCGCCTTCGCCACGCAACAGCAGCAGCAACACTACCACCCACAGCCGCAGCCGCACCCCGTCGCGGTGGTGGCGGCCCCCGTCACCACACCGCCACCGCCACTCGCAACGGCCCACGAGGGAGTCACCAGGCAGCAGGCGAAGACAGCGACAAAAACTGCCCCGCCGCCGCAGCAGCAGCAGCAGCGGCAGCCGGTCGCCCACTCCTCCGCGCCGCCGGACCTGCCGCGGCGCCCGCCGGTGGTGCAGGAGTCCGTGACGCCGCTGACGGCGTCGCCGCTCCCCTTGACGTCCTTCGACCCTGTGCTGGCGCCGCCACCGCAGCCCACCGATTCCTCGGCCAGTGGGCCGGCGGAGGCCGCGGACCGCGACCCGCCGCAGGAGCACAAGGCGGCGGCATTGTCGGTCAACTCCAACAGCCGCAGCGGCGCGCCGGCCTCTGTCCCGCTGACGGCGAAGGCCCTCGCTGAGCACACGGCGCCTGCAGCAGCGGGGCGCAAGGCCCCGGTGCGGACAGCGGAAGTCACCAAGGCACCACCCGCCGCCCCGGCCGGCAAGAAGCAGCAGCAGCAGCAGCAGCCAGTGGAGGCGACGCCGGCGGAGAAGCGCGCTGCCAACGCGCCGCCGTCGCTGCAGTCGAGCTCTCTGACAGTGAAGAGCCGCTCGACGCTGCCGGACTTTGACGTCTCGCTCCTTCGCACGCCACCAAAGGACGGGAAGGGGAAGGCGGCGCCGGCGCAGCGGCCTGGCAGCGCAAGCAGCGCCCCGGCGGCCCGCAAACAGTGGCACGACACACCGAACGAGGAGCAGCCGGCTGGGGTGGCCGCTCGCGCCAAGCTGTCGTCCCCGCTGGAGCCGACACCGGCGTCGAGCAGCCTCCCCTTCAACCCCCGCGACTCTGAAACGTCTGGTGCCGCCGGCAAGCCAGCGGTGGGGGGCGGCGCACGCGGTGCCGGCAAGGACGACGGGCCGAGGAAGGCATGCGAGCACTGCCACCGGCGGTTCGCGCCCGCCGAGCACGCCGCTCACGAGCGCGGCTGCGACCTCCGGCTAATCCCCTGCCCCTCCTGCGGCAAGCGCATCGTCTCCCGCCTCATGGCCAAGCACGTCTGCGCCGACACTAAGGAGGCGCGCGCGGGCAGCGCCGCAGCGTCTGCGGCGGCGAACGACTCCCTAGAGCACTCCCGTGTGTCCAGCCAGGCGGGCTCACTGGGGCCGAAGCGCGCCTCGTCGCTCCTCCTACTTGAGGCGCAGCGGGAGCTTCAGTCGCTGATGGAGGAGGAGGAGGCGTACCAGCGCTCTCGCACCCAGGCCAGCTAGCCAGCCCAGGAGAGGCACGCTATAGATTGTGCGAAGATGTATCACCGCGTCGCGGATGGAAACACGCCAGGGGTAGTGGAGGGAAAGAAAGAAAAAACGTGCAGCCACCACCGTCCACTATCCCCCCCCCCTCCTTGGATCGACGGATACACAACCTAACATCCATCAGGAATTATACAACTATACGATTATACCATTACATACAACATACAGTTCAGCATACAGCATTTCATTCGAAAAATAAAGCGCATAGGTGTGGAGTTAAGCTTCAGCCCATCCTCCGGAGACCCGTCACAATGGCCAGCGCAGAGGAGGCGGGGAGACGCTCGCAATACGTGTGTATCTGTCGTTGCCCAATTGGTCGTTAGGGTTTTTTTTGAAAATTTTCTTTGGGAACCGAATCCGTGCGCACAGGACGCATTGGAGAACGCGCGGCACGACCGCCATCACTCCTTCCCACAAGGCGGGAGGGTGTGTCGGCGGTCTGCCGATGCCAAGCCGCACGTGAGAACAAAAAGCAGCCTCGCGCTCACATGGAAAGACAAGATCACATGCATGTTTCTGTTTTGTCATCGTCACACCGTCCCCCATCTCATACACAATCTCCTTTTCCCTGTAGTTAGAATAGTATCACACGATCCTCACGAATCCTCCCCTAGCGCACGAAAGCACACAGCCCCGCACACATCCGACAGAACAATGGCAACGTCGTCCGACCTCTTCAAGAAGTTCACGCTAGAGCACGTCGCGCAGATTGCGAGCAGCAGCAAGAAGGAGCAGAAGGAGGTGCGCCAGGACCTGAAGGACCAGTTCCCCGAGCTGGAGGAGTTCTGGGAGGAAATCCTGCCGTCCGGCAAGGACATCTACATCATCCGCTGCCAGGGCCAGATCCACTGCATCACGCTCGTCAGCTCCCAGCCGGAGGTGCTCTTCTTCAACCACCACGAGGGCCCGTACCTGCCGCATCTCAAGCTGCTCCACAAGTACCCGTTCATGCTCAAGCGCAACCAGGTGGACATTGGCGGCTGCCGCTACGTCGTCTCCGGCGCGGACGTCATGGCCCCCGGCCTCACCTCCGAGGGCGGCTTCATTGAGCCCGACCTCGACGAGGGCAGCATCGTCGGCGTCTACGTCGAGGGCAAGGAGCACGCGGTCGCCGTCGGCAGGACGCTGATGAGCTCCGACGACATCAAGGCGAAGGGCAAGGGGGCGGCCATCGAGAACATCCACCACCTGGGCGACGGCCTGTGGATGAACCCCATCCTCAGCTCCTCCCACATCAGCGCCCCTTGAGGGGCAGCGCGCGGCAGCTGCGCCTGCACCCGCTCTACGGCGAGACCCACCAGAAGTCCGGCATATATCTGCGTGCTCCTTCGGTGGCACTGTTGTAACTGAGGGCATCCCCCCAAACCTCCCCCCAGCCTGAGCTGGGCTATATAATTGTGAAGGAACGAAAAAAAAATAACGAAGATAAGTACGTACGAACCCAAATAAGGTGTCCAGAGAGGCTTGGCGCTGTCGCGCCAACGGCAGCCACAGAGACAGGCAACTCCTGCGCTCAGCGTGCGCGGTGCCGGCAGGTGCGTGCCGGCAGATGGGCACAGCAGCTGCCCAGTCGCACGTTACTTATGGCACTGAAGGGGTAGCGCCGCGAAAGCGTCCTCCGCCACTCGCCACTACAGGCTTTGCGATGTGCAACGCGCCAGTCGCCGCGCGCTTCATTCCCACAGACTTGAGCCTGTGCCTCTGCCCACCACCTTTCTTTTATCTCCCCTGTTGTCTCTTCAAACCATACTCCCTCTCTCTCCCTCTCTCCCTTACCCATTTTTTTTCCTGTCCCAGGTATCTTGTTTTCTAGGGCACGGCCAGTCATGCTCAAATCGACGGTGTGCCGCCGCCTCAAGTACATTGCGGGGGTGAAGGCGAAACCGGGCGGCTCTGTCGCGGCGCTCCTCGACAACTACCGCGAGCAGAGCGGGGCGGCCAAGCACGCGGCAAATCTGCCCGTGTCGCAACGCTATTTCTACACGAAGCCGAACACGAACACAGCGGTGGATGCGGACGGCAACTTGTCCCAGCGCCACCAGCTCGTGCAGCTGCGCCTCGGCGCCGCGCAGATGCTCACCTCCGCGAGCCAGGAGCGCATCCTCAACGGCAACGACGCGCACCCGCTCTTTTACGCCCAGACCTCCCCGCGGCAGGCGGGCCTGTGCGTGCCACTGGTCGTCGCGCTCAAGAAGCTCCGTATCCACCGCCTGACGGAGCTGCAGGGCGCGCTCATCCCCCTCCTCCTGAAGGGCAAGCACGTCATCGCGCACGCGGAGACGGGCACGGGGAAGAGCTTCGCGATCGCCCTCGCCATTGCCAACCGCATCGTCCGCGGGAACATCAACTACCGCCTCCACACGGTCATTCTCGTCCCGACGGAGGAGCTGGCGTTGCAGTACGACAAGTGGTTCCGTCACTTTGGCGGCTGCACCTCGCAGGTTGTCCAGGCAGCAGTGGAGAGCATCCCGCTCGAGACGCAGCTGTCGCGCCTGCACAACATCCACCCGCACGTCCTCGTCGGCACGCCGCAGCGCATCGCCGACATCAACCGCCTGAGCCCGACCATCCTGGGCGAGAAGCTGCGTCGGAAGGTGGACTGCGTCGTCCTTGACGAAGCCGACCTCATCCTCGCGACGGAGGTGAAGGTGGGCCGGCAGACGCTGACCGGGGCCAACCTTGTCGACCGGATCTTCCGCTCCCAGCGCGACGAGGTGCCGGCGCAGCTCGTCGCCGTGAGCGCAACGGTCGACGGCGTCACCGCGCAGACGCTCAACAGCTGGACGCGCAACGACAAGGCGGTGCGGCTGACGACCAGCTTTGTCGAGCACACGATCCCCACCACCATTAGCTTCTACTTCTTCTCCGAGACGCGGCGGCACCCGCTGCCGGTGGCGCTCCAACTCCTCCTGCGGCTGATCTTCAAACAGACCGCCCACCCCCGCGTCCTCCTCCTAACGGACAGCGGCAGCGTGGAGGGGCTGTGCGAGCTGCTCAACACGGACATCCAGCCAAACGTGCCCGAGGCGCAGCCGCTCCTCGACGGGAGGGCCGGCCGCCCCGCTCGGCGGCGGCGGTTTGCGGACGCGTTGCACTCCTTCCCGGCTGCGCGCGAGGGCGCCGAGGAGCACCGCGACGTGCGTCCACACCAAATTGCGACCCAGAAGGGCGGCGTGTATGTGAAAAACAACAGCACGCTCGCCATGATGAACGAGGGGAACCTGCTCGTCGGTGTTGGCAGCTTCGAGATGTGCCGCGGGCTCCACGTGCAGGGCATCACACACGTGATCCTGTACGGCGACTGCCCCCCGACCACCGACTTTGTTCACTGCGCAGGCCGCACCGGGCGTATGGGTGAGGAGGGCGACGTCATCGTCCTCTTCCCCCGCTCCTCGGGGCGGGCGGTGCAGCAGGTGTGCCAGTCGCTCGAGCTCGACTTCCAGCCAGGCAGGCTGGACGCCGTGGAGAGCCTCCTTGGCGAGACGGGCTTCGCATCGGCGGAGGCGCTGCAGGAGGTCAGCGACGGGAACGCAGCCCTTGAGAGGGAAGAGGCGCGGCGGCGGGTCGAGTATGTCCACCACCACTCGCCCCTCTGACACAACCTCCTTAGCAGGACCCCCTAAGCCCCTGTACCCGCGCACTTCCTCTCCGCTGACGGCGCACGTGACGGATGCACTAACGCCTGCATGTGTCGAAATGTATCGGGAGGGCAGCGGATCTTCACACTCGCATATCTCACATTTTACCCCCTTGCCATATGAGCAATAAATAAGAAACGCAACGGAAGAGCATAGCGCCTGCAATCAACAACGCAGCGTGGGAATTATGGTACGCCACCATTCTCACATCCTCTCTCTCTCTCTTCCACTCTCCATCCCTCTCCTCTCCTACTTCTGCGCCCCTCATCTTTAACAGGCCGTGCTTCTGGGAGCACCCCCTGAGGTCAAACAGTGCCACCACACACGCACACATTATTACTTACACCTTTCTTTTTCTTAGGTTTGGCTCTGTGCGGGAAGATGACGCTGGAGACGTCCTATGGCGCAGCCGACGGCCTCCGTCCGCAGCGGCCACTGTTCGGCTTCCGCGCGGCGGGCGCGCCGATTGACGTGTTAATCCCCCCTCTCTTCCGCCGCACGAACGCTGCGGTGCGCGGGGATGGGTCTGTGGCTCGCATCGCGTACTTGGACCCTGAGTCGTCGGGCGGCCGCTGGACGTCCTCGGTGGAGGTGGTGCCCGGGGAGCGGCCCCACAGCCACGAGACCAGTGACGGCGCCTTCATCCTCAACGCCGCCGGCAGCGGCATTACCGGCTTCGCAGCGGAGGAGCCCGGCAACGTGAAGCAGGGCCTGCTGGAGGTGCTGCTGGGCGCGACGGACGGCGCACCGGGTAACTTTGGCTCAGGCCGCCCCCTCCCCGCCCCGACCATTGAGGAGGACGCCACGGCACGCCTCCGCGGCACGCACTGCGACGCCACGCATATTACGGCCCCAGGTCTGCTGGCACACATGGTCTCCATCATTCTCCGGAGCCGCACCGACCCCGCGCGCGTCGCCGTCGGCTGCATCGCCAGCATCGACATCAGCTACACGTCCCTCGGCACGCTCGGGCTCGCGGGGCCGGCGACGCTGTTGGACGCCACGAGCGCGGAGCTTCCGTGGCTCGTTGACGCCTGCTTCTTCCCCGACCAGGACCGCCCCCTCGCCGCCTGCAGCGACGCGACGAAGGTGCGCCTGGCCGGCCGCAACGCCGGCCTCGCGCTCGTCGCGCCGCTTCTCTTCGTGCCAGCCGCGTCCAACTACCGCGTCGCGCAGCTCGCGTGCTCCCACTGCGGGCTGACTGACAGCGACGCCGAGGCCCTCGCCGCCATTCTCTCCCACAAGAGCAGCAAAACACACCAGTGCCACCTCACAGCAATCGACCTGTCCTACAACCACATCACCGACGCCGGGGCCGCCGTCCTTCTCCGCGCGCTGAGAAAAAACCAGACGCTGACGACGCTCCTCCTCAAGGGCAACGATGCCGTCACGAAGCAGGCCACGCTAGACAAAATCGATCGATGCCTTGAGCGAAACCGCAGGGTCTCCACGCAGAAACCGTCCTGGCTGCGGCGGCTCCTACCGTGGAGGGCCTAACCTCCCCCCTCTCCCCCCCCCCCCCCCCTTCCCCCCCTTACCCCCACTCCCCTTCCATCCTTCACATCCACTGTATAATCAACACCTCCGTGCTGCAGCGCTGCTAATCGACTGCGGTACGGGGAACAACCTGCATGAAAACATACAAAAAAAAGAACCGCGAATACGACAAGGGGTCACAACACCGCTGTGTCATGAGAACACACACACACACACAGTGGACGAGTGATCGTTGATACGAGATGGAAAGTACTGCCGTTCCGTCAAATATGCCCTCCCCCCCCCCCCTCCCCCGCTCTGCACAACGTCCTCTTTTCTTCTTTCCTCTTTCTTCACCTCATTCCCTCTGTCAGCGGTGGATAACCTAGTCGCAAGAACATGAACAGTCAGAGAGAGTCGCAGGGGCCGCGCGCCTCCGCCCCGCTTCCCCCGCCGGTGGAAATGCCAGCCGCGCTGCAGCGCCTTGCACGCACCGTCGCGGAGGCCCCTGGCGTCGGCCCGTCGCCCCCTGTGACGCAGCCGCCCGCCCATCCCGTGCCGACCGCGCAGCTGCTGCACCAAATCGACGACCTCCACGCCGCCTACCAGCGCGTGGTGGAGGTGACGCTCCTCTCGTTGGACCCCGCAGCCGCGCACGGCCGCGACTCGGCCCGCCTCGCCGAGCACCTTTCCCAGGCCACGGCTGCCTACACGGACCTGGCAGCCACAGTGCAGGCCGGCATCCGCTCAAAGGTGCACCAGAGCGCCCGCATCGCCATCATTGACCACCTGCGGGTCGAAGTGGCGGAGCGGCGGGCGGCCGTGGAGCGGATGGAAGCGACCATCGCGGCGGTGCGGAGAAGCACGCAGCAGTCCTCGCGAGCTTAAAAAGGATTCGCACCTTCTGCACGCTCACCACTTCAGGTACCTCCACGGAGGACCCTCCCCATCACCGCTTAATGGGACATACCGAAGGCTTAAAAAAGGGAAAGCAATAATTGATCTCAACGTGCTGTGCACAGGCGTATATTCCCCCTTTGTGCACACCCACATGAACTTTATAGGATTGCACGAGATGTATCGATCCCCTCCC
>AUXJ01005178.1:0-15026 GCA_000482205.1 Herpetomonas muscarum
GGCCCGCCTGCTACTCCGACACGCTCTCCAGGTATTCCTCGCGCGCTAGGAGGGAGAGGATAAAGCCGTACTCGCGGGCAATTTCTCGTAGCTGCTGGTACCGGCCGCTAGACCCCGTATGGCCAGCGTCCGAATCACAGCGGAAAAAGAGGTACGGCCAGGGCTTGGAGAAGGCACTGTCAAACCCCGTCGCCAAGGCCGCGGGTTGGGGGGATGGGCGTCCTGCTTCTTCTGCAGTGTCTTGCTGTTGCAGCTGCTCGTGAGTGCGAATCGTCTCTGCATGCTTCAGTGACTCCTGAATGGGGCGGTAGACGGTGGCCCGCAGCGTCGCTGCAAGCTTCATCGGCTCCCAGTACCCGACCCGCGTGTCCTCCCAGCTCGTCTGTAGCAGCACGTGAGGGACACTTCGCACAGCAGCTGTCGACTCTGCGCCAATGGTACAGCGGTCCGCAAGCTCGCCGACGGTGTCGAGAGGTGAGAGCGACTTGATTAGCTGGTAGGCGGCGGGATCGGTCACCGGGTCGCCGTACTCCTCCCGCTCCGTCACGGAGAGGGGCAGGTTATCGTCCAGCAACGACGTTAGACAATCTACGAACGGGGCGCTGCCAATGACGGCGAAGAAGAGATGTGGAGCCGCGTGCATCGCACGGCACACAGGGACGCCCCCGGCCGATCCACCGCAGCTGATCAACTTCCCTGGGGAGCAGAGGCCAACGTCCTGCACAAAGCTGGCGACGGAGATGAAGTCGTTAACGGTTGTGCCTCGCTGCAGCTTTCGCCCCGCGTCGCGCCAGGGGATTCCAAGCTCGCCACCACCGCGCACCGCCGCGTAGCCCCACACCATTCCCCGGTCCAGAAGCGAGAGGCGCTCTGTGGAGAACTCGGGATCGTTGCAGTCTCCGTAGGCGCCGTACACGTGCAGAACCATCGGCAGCGTCCCAAGGCGGAACTGATCCTTCCGCCAGCACAGCGTCACGGGGATCTGCGCTGCCTTCGCTGGCTCGCCCACCGGCACACGCACAGCCGGAGAAGGCGCGTCCCTGCCATTCGCCCCGCTCTCCGCCACCGCTGCAGATGGTGTGGTGCCGTTGGTGCGGGCCCCAGCGACCTTCTCCCAGTAGTACTCAGTCGGCACCCACACCACGGCCCCGTCATAGTCCTCTGGGTGGTAGGGCACGGCGCCGTTCACAACCTCCCTGCGCAGTCCTTTGACGTGGAAGGCACCCAACTCCACAGGGGTGGCAGCGGCACACTGCGCGGCTCCGCTTCCCCCCGCGAGAGCAGCAGCAGCCTCAGCAGCGGGGGGTGCGACGAGGTAGTCGCATTGGAGCTGCACAGTCGGCCGCAGCATGTGTGAGAGGCACAGGCGAAAGCGGCGCGTGTAAAAGGAGGAGGAGTCCGCATACCCCTCGACAGTTGTCCGCAACGGCGTCACCCGAACGTCCGACGCCAACAGCGACGCGGTGGTGGAATTGCCCTCTGGTGGTGCAGGTGACGGCGATTCAGTCTCAGCAGCTCGAGCCGCCTGAGCTGGCGCCGCGTCCACCGCCAGCGCCCCCGCATCCGTCAGGAAAAGCTGCGTCACGTGAACAGCACCGAGCATCTTAGTGCCCATCGTCGCCGTCCTCTGCGCTGCTGATGGTGGCGCACTGGGGAACAACCGTGAAAGCGGCGACGGCACGTCGGAGAGATCGAGCAGGCTCGTGAGCCGCATTGGCGGCAGGTGGCTGCCCCCCTCCGCGGCTGGACGGCGACTCCACCACCGCCAGATCATCGTTGTGGGGCAGAATAGAGTCGCGGGGTGGCCAGTACGGCGCACGGAAATAAGGAGAAAGTGGTAGTTCGTCTCGACGCCCTCCACCTTGTAGTCCTCGTCGTACGCAAACAGGGGCCGCCACAAGTCCGCAACGCAGCTCGACTGTTCCTTTTCCGCTGTAGTGGAGTTTCCATCCGCCGCCGCGGCCGTTGTAGGCGCGTGAAGCTTGTACAACTTCAGGTCTTTGTCTCCGTTACCTTGGGCAGAGTCGTGCGCCGAGTTGGTGCGCTGCATAGCCGAACGAGCCTCGTCGTCGGGCAGGAAAAAGAGGGCAAAGTTCGTGCATTCTTTCGCATTGCTGGTGATCAGCCACGCTCCGCCGTCGCCGCCCGCACCGCCGTCCTCTGGCCCATAGAGGGCGTCTCCCCGCCCGGGACCAAGTAAGGCGCAGTGGTGATCCAGGTCGTACTCAACAGGACACTTGTCGCGACTTGTGAATTGAATCACGGGAGCGGTAGCCTTTTTCAGTGTCGCCAGGTCCTCCTTGTTCGACATTTCCACAAGGAGCGCCTCCTGCGCGATTGGGACGCGGGTGAGGGTGCGGTTGTTGCACCCGTAACATTCCGGGCTGCTGGCCCAGCCGCCCGAGACGCCACTGGCGACATTGCTGATGGGCGTTGCAGAAACAGAAGGAGACGGGGAGTCAACCGCCGCGGGCGGCTCCGCTGGCGCCGGTGAGGACGCTGACGATAACTCGCGGACTGCTGGGACGCCACTGCTCCCTTGTGCGGCAAACCCCTCCAGCGCCGCCGCGGACACTGGGATCGCATACCACTCGGAGACCTCCGTCGAGGCGGTGCAGAAGAACACGTAGCCGTCATCGGCGCTGAAGGAGAGGGATCCCACCCAGAAGGCCTCGTCCTCCTCCTCATAGCAAATGAACGAGGCGTCCGCCTGGCTCTCCACGGTCAGGTCGTGGTAGATGATCTGGTATGGACGCATCTTGTCGTCAATGGCAACGTACATGACCGCCTGCGGCCCCACCCAGAGCACCTCGTTGGAGAGGTCGAAGATGTCGATGCGGTGCTTGACTGTATGCCGCGGCGGAGGCAGGGCGGGCGAGGAGGGGGAGCTGTGCCCCTCCTCCTTTGACGCCGTCATTGCACCTGCGGGAGTGGTTGGTGACGCTGTAGGCACAGCACCACTCGCAGTGGCGGGTGCGAATGACTTCTTCGCAGTCAGACGCTTCGTGCTGCGGCTCTTGGGAAACCCTTTGCCGCCCCCGCCGCTGGCGACGGAGCTGGCCGGGCTCGATGCACTCACGGAGCTTGGGCTGAACGGGCGGTAGATGGACTGCTGCGTGAGCTCCAGCTGCCTCGCCCAGGCCTTGTGCAGCGCGTCCGAGTCCCGCTCCAACCAGAGGCTGAAGTTGACGTCAGCGATGGGTAAGAAGAAGAGCGTGTGTATCTCCTTTCCCTCGGAGCAGTCCAACGTCAACGCCAGCTCCGTCTCGTCGGGGGAGATGTCCATCTCGCCAATCTCCACCCCCTTCAGCCGCAGCTCCTGCACGAGCAGGTTCACGTCGAGGAACACCACCTCGTCGTCGAAGCGTGGCATCGCCGCGGTGGGATTCTCCGCCCAGAAGGCGCACATGTCCTCCACGAAGGTCACGTTGACGTCAGCCTCCTTGCTGTACGGGCGGCGGCAAAAGAGCGGGTATTCGGCATTCTTGACGTGCCGGGCATAGTACCAAAAGCTGCGGTCCAGTGTGGGCAGGGAAACGTCGTCCTCCTTCCACCTCGCCCGCATCTCCTGAAACAGACGCTTGCGAATAGGAAGCAGCCCCTTCACAGCCGCACCACCGGTGGCGCTGATGCTGCCCTCGTTCGCGGAACTGCAATTGACAGGTGCGCTACTCTGCGGCGTGGCGGCACTGTCGCCGTCGTCGTCGTCCCCCTCTCCGCCTGTCACCCCCTCCTCCTTCTTCGCCTGAGCCGCCGTTTCGGAGGATGCGATAAAGACCTGCGTTTGGGCAAAGAAGGCCTCCAAGGCCGCGTTCTCCCGCTCCACAAGCGCCTCCACGCGCGCGTCCTTGCTGTTCTGCAGCCAGTAGTACTCGTCAACGCGGCGGTCCCCGTGGTGCTCCATCACGTGCGGCTCCGTCGCGTACGCTGGCGGCTGCGCGTCGGCCAGACTCACAGCGGCCCGCATCCGACGAGTAGGCCGCCGCGCGCGGTCGGAAACGCGCTTTTTGCTGTTGTCAGCCGCATGCGTCAGAGGGCTACCCACAGCTGCGTCACCGTCCATTGCGACGGCTATTTATTATTACTCGCTCAAAGATAAAAGAAAAAACTGAGATCACAAGATGGACTTTGGGAGGGGGGGGGGGGTTCGATATGTAGCGTATAACTAGTGAACGAACTTGCGGCAGGCACACGGGGGGAGAGGGAACAGGCACGCGGCTGCCAAGTGCAATATGTATCTAACCCCTGTGCGCAACGTTGTCTTCCCCTTACCAGTGATGCAAATGGAAAACGAACGAATGAACTCCGCAAAGACTATTGTAAAACACGGATCACTGTTGGCTATCCGACGTGCTGAAACGAGCGACGAAAAACAGAAGGCGGGAGGAAACAGTGTTGCGCAATGATTGGAAGAAAGTACGAATATGTTGGTCTTCCGTATTATCGGACTTTTCCCGTGTCAGATAGGAGCATCAGTTGTGCACGAGTGTCAAGACATAATGTTGTGTTCCGCCACAGTATAGCGCATGGAGAGGTGACATCCTTTTTTTGTTATAGCGCATAGTATTTTTATTTTCCTTTTCAATGTATTTTCTTTTTTGCTGGGCAGCGTTGCGCGTTTGTGTGCGAATGTGAGGCGATACTCCGAAGGGGACGGGGGAGGACGAGAAACAAAACGATGGTGTTTCTTTTTTGATTCTCAGTGATCCACGCTTCGATATTTTCTTTCGTATCGTATTATTATCATTAAATGACACAAAATGTTCCGGCGTCGTGCACATACCGATACTGTCCATCGCTCCCTGCTGAGCCGCTGTCCTGGAGGACTGGACTGGGAGAAGCTCAACTAGCTGGGCAATGAGGGCGCGGGTTATTGCTACAACAGAGAGCGTGCCACTCAACTTGCGGTTCCCTCATATATATATACATATATATATATATATATGTTTATAGTAAGCATTCTTCCCACATGTCAGCAACAGACATGGCATATCAAAAAAAAAGTTATGAAGGTATAATTATTAGAAAATGAAAAATGGATAAACGACCACCGATTGGGTACTTTGGGCAGTGGCGTCGAAAGTAATAAAATAAAAAAAGCAGAAGCAAAAGAAAAAAAGAAATCAAGGAATGCGGTGATCGGGAGTTGTAGGTGTGTGTGTGTGTGTGCTGCGTATAGACGTTGCTAATAGGTCGTGAGGGGAGTGGAAGAATTTGAAAGGAGGGGGGGGGGGGGGGGAGGGAGGACGAGCAGCAGGGCAGCTCCTGTGCTGTTCACAAGGAATACACACGCGAGAAGAGCCCGCCACGCTTGGAAAAAAGCATCACCACAAACGAGAAAAACAGACTAAATCATCAAACCGTCAACGACCCTTCTAAAAAAAAAGACTGCGTTTAAAGTATATAATATATATTCAGTTCAAAACGACCCACTCGACAATACACAGGCGTAATGACCAGATAGCGGTTGTTGTTGTTGTTCTTTTTTGTTGTGTGTGTGGGGGGGGGGGGGTGGCTACAAGGGAACGAAGAATGTCTAGAAAACAAGAGGGGATATCCATGACAGGATAGAGTGAGTCCTGTTATCATGCCTCTCTCCTTCTTCTTTATTTCCCACTACTCCCCCATTACCAATGTACTCCGCGCAACTCCTTTAGAAGCTGAAGCCCGTGCGGCGGACCTGCTCCTGCAGCATGCGCCACGTGTTCTTCGGGTACGACTGGACCTGCTTCGAGTAGGAGTTGTACACGGTGTAGATGGGCTTGTCCTGCCCCGCCAGCCACTGCTCGAGCTTCTCCTGCGCGTCGCTGAAGCTCTTCGCGACAAAGTACTTGGTCTGGTACTTGGTGATGGACAGCGGCGTCACGGCGGCCTCCGAGGGGTCCCACGGGGCGTACTGGCACTCGGGGGAGTCGACGGCGTAGACGAGCTCGCCGGCGCTGGAGAGGACACCGGCGCCGTAGGCCTTGCGCTTGCCGCCCTCCTCGCAGAGGCCGAACTCCACCGAGTACCAGTAGACCTTCGCGAGCTTGTCAAGCAGCTCGTCGTCGGCGCCGAGCGAGGCGAGTCCAATCGTCTGCGTGAACTTGGCGAACTCCGGGTCGGCGAGGAGGGGGAGGTGGCCGACAACGTCGTGCACCATGTCCGGCTCCGGCGTGTAGAGGGGCTGCGCGTGGTGGCGGATGTACTGCGTCGAGAAGAAGACGCGGAAGGCGAGGCCGTTGAGAAAATCGCGGGAGGTGAGGAGGCCGGCCACCGGGCGGACCGTGAAGCCCGTCGCCTCGTTCAGGAACTCGCTCACGTCGCGCAGCTGCGGCATACGGGTGCGGCTGAGGACGCCGCTCTCCATCAGCAGCGGGAAGACGTAGTTGTACTGCTCGCACGCGTGCGTCGGGTACAGCTTCGAGAGGTGGTCGTAGACGGTCGTCCACACCTCATTCTCCTGCTGCGTGTAATCGATGATCGGGATCGGGTCGCCGGCCTTGTAGCTCTTTGCCTTGCTGACAATCTCGCGACGGCGGGCGCGGTAGACCTCGTCGTGGAAGCCGGGGTGCGGGTTCTCCGGGTCGTCCTGCAGCTCCTCGCCGGCGGCCATCGTGCTCTGGTCAAGCGCGTCGAGGTCGGACGGCTTCGTCGGGTACCACGGGATGTTCCACGAGCCGGCGACGGAAACGGACGGGAAGCTGGCGCGCAGCTCCTCCAGGCACGCCTTCATATTCGCGTCCTCGACGTAGGCGTCGGCGTCAAGAAAGATGGTGCGGTACACATTCGCGCACTCGTAGGAGCGAGGGCGGTTGGCCACCTGGCTGAGGTTCACATCGTACTTCTTGAAGAGCAGCAGCAGGTCACACAGCGCGCCGGCGCTGTCGGCGGCGAGGGACACCTGCAGCGACGTGCGGCTGCGGCCGGAGACGTCGCCCTTGATGTTGCTGCCAGTGGAGGCGTACTGATCGCCAATGGACGCGGCACCGGCGCCGGCGGCGGCGGCAGCCATGCCACTGCCCATCTGGCGGAAAAGCCGAGTGCACGCGAACATTCTTGTTGTGTGTGTGTGTGTGTGTATGTGTGTGTTAGCGTGAGGTGGTGCCTCTTTTTGTTCTGATTCTTAGGAGATGAGTGTAGCCTCTGTTGAGTAAGTTCCAATGCGTACGATGATGGAGTGTGTGTATTCTTCTTCTTCTGTGCACTTGTGCGTATATGCTACAGCGTGTCGACAGAAAGTTTTTCTTTGTTTTGAGAGTGGTGCTATGGAGATAATTGCGTGATAAAGAAGAGAAAAAAAAGGAAGAGAGGAACTAGTGCAGATAAGAAAATGGAGAAGGGAATCAGTCGTCTTGTGATACCTTCGGAGAGGAGAATCACGTACGGTAATACGAGACTTTGACAACGACGGTACTAATATTCTTCTTCTTTTCGTTTCCTTTACTAACAAAAATAGGAATGATAGTTGTGTGATCGGAACGGGAACAAGCGCGCGCACAGATATATACTCAATACGCAACGCGATTAAAATAATAATAAAAAGCGAGGAGCAACGCAAAAACAGAAGAGACAAACAAGTCGGAGGATGAAAAGTATCCAAAGAGTTGGAAAAAGAAAACCTAGTGAGATAATATCAGCTTTCTGATGAAGAGGAAATATGAAAGAGAAGAGAAGCGGTTTGAATGGTGGGCAAGACTCTACACATTCGTCTCCCTTTAGTCGCTGTGGGCCTTCCTGTGCTGTGAGCAGCTCATCGTTGCGTTCATAGATGACTGGTGCATAAGAGCGGGTACCACCGTCGGTTGACCATACAAAATGTATGCGTGAGTTGAATATCAATTTTAGTTGTCATTGTTTACTCTTGTCAGTACAGAGCAAATACTCTTCGTCGTGGCGTTGCTCGCCGTCGTTGTAGCTGCCCAGCACGCAACACGGGGGGGGGGGGAGATAGCGGGAAAGGCCCATCATAGTAATGTACGCACGCACGCACAGGCAGTCACAGGGCGCCGGCAGCAGTGATTTCCAGCCAAATTGGACGGTGACGTTCCCTCGACGGAGGAGGATTATTTCCGCCGTTACTGCCGGAGGTGCCGTCGTCTGTGATGCTGCCACAGTTCCTGTCCTCGGAACGGGGAACAGACGCAATGTCACGGAGCCGCTCGCGCAGCTCCTGCGCGCTCTGCACTGGTTCGTCATTTACGGACAGGACGACAGCGCCGCGACGCAGCGTCGGCAACTCAGCGGGCTGTGGCGCACCATTGTCGTTGAGGGGCACCAAGCTGTCAAGGACCGCCGTCTGGGACAGCAGCGCCGTGTCGCCGACGAGGTCGAAGCAGTCGGCGCCGTAGGAGAGCGTCAGTTCGAGCTCCTCGGGGTCGGTAGTCCTGCAGCGGCTGCGGTGCACCGCCACCGCGGCGACATTGTCACCTGCGTCGACGGCGGCCGCATTAACGATGGTAACAGTTGCGGGAAAGGGCACGTCGGCGCGGCTGCATCTCAGCAGACGGTTCTTCTCCAGCACGACACCGTACACGGCGCGGAGAAGGGACGCTGCGCTAGCGGCCTCACTGTCTGTCGCCTCGGCGGGGGCGTCAGCGCTGTTCGCGGCGAGGTTCACCTGCTTTAGAAGGGTCACGTGACCCGCGGCCACGGACGCCCGTGGGAAAAGGGAGAAGAGGCGCGTCTGGGGCTTTGCGGTTGCCGCAGCATCGGCTGGGACACCAGTTGGCGAGGCACACGGGACGTACTCCTCGTCGTCGTCGTCGCTGTCACTGCCACTCGTGCTACGTTTCACCGTAGGCTCGCCCCTCGCGCGTTTGAGGTCCGCCATGCTCTCCGAGGACGTAGCAGCCCCCATGCCCGCACCACCGGGACCCCGCTGCAGCTTCTCTTGGAGGACTGTCACGCGGCTGCGAAAGTTGACGCCGTGGCGGGTGTCATAGGCGGCGCGTTTCTGAGGGTCCGAGAGGACGTCGTAGGCCTCCGTGATGGCCTGGAAGCGTCGCTGGACATCGCCCTCGCGGCTCGGGTCGTCGCGGTAGGCAGCTCTGTCGGGGTGGAGGAGGAGGGAGAGCCGCTTGTAGTGCCGCGACAGCTCCGAAGGACTGATGGAAGGGTTCACCTCGAGGCACGCGTACAGGTCCGGCACTTTGGCATCGCCAGTGCTACTGGAGGCTGCACCGTCCGTCGACCCGACGCTGCGCTCAAAGTGCGCCTTGTGGTCATGGGAGGCTTTGCTGTTGCCTGACATGCGCTTCGCGAGGAAAGGTACACTGAACTAGCTAACTGAAAGAAAACATGACAGTCAGAGAGAAACAGCAAATGGGTGGGGGAGGGAGGTAAAGCTATTCATTATGCATATTAGACTTGTTTTGTTTTAATATTCACATCAGCATCGCAAGGAATGCTACAAAGAAACAAAAAAGCCCAGACGCTAGTGATTGCCCTTTCCTCTTATTTACCACGCCAGAAGTATCAAAAATATGGCCAAGGTGAAATATTTTCTTTTCTTTTGATTGCCAGTTGGGCTGAGTGACACTCAGAAATTATCAGGGGACTATACAGGAACAAAATAACGGGAAAGGGTGCTCCATGAAAAGAGCACGTTGACAAAAAAGAAAACTGTAGCCGATCCAAAGAAACGATTGGAATCGCACTAATAGACATCGGGGAAAAAGTGACATGTTTCCGTGGAAAAGTTTATATTGGTAGCATATATATATATATATATAATAATATTTCCATGTAGGCACCGGTGCGCGTTCGTTGAGTCATTCTCTTCAGATAATATAGCGACAGAAAAAAAACACTTTGAGGTACTTTTACATAACACGCACACCTAGGGAAGCGGAAACAACAGCTGATGCCATAGAAGCCAATCACAAATGAGGCAAAGAGCATGCAGCTCGCACGCAGCTCACCTCTGTGTGAGACCGCAACTACATCTGCCGCGTGGTGAAGAGGTCGAGCAGCTCGTCTTCAGGGATGAAGTCATGGAGGCCGTACAGCACAAACCGCTGAAGATCGATGGCGGTATTCAGCGGGTGGTGCAGCCTGTCCTGGAGGATAGAGACGAGCGTCGATCGGGCCCGGCGGGGACGTCGCGGGTGATAGCGGGAGTAGAGCGGGAAGGTGTTCAGTTCCCAAATGTTGCTCCGGTTCATGGCATCGCTGGGGCTGGCCGGCATCGCGTGTGGGTTCTCCGAGACGTTCCACTCTCCGTCAGACATCCACGTCATTGGCGAGCCAGTGTCGGGGGTGGCACCGTGGTAATCAAAGCCCGCTCCCGTCCCGAGCACGTCCTCGCCGCTGGACCTCGCGTCGCGCCGCGTGGAGCCGCCGTAGTCGGTGCGGGCGCTGCTGTCCCCGTCCATGTCGGCGAGTGCGACAATCTTGCTGAAAAGCATCTCCTGCTCAAAGGCGAACATGTCACCAATCTCCCGCCGCGCGAATCCTTCAATGAAGTCAAACGCATTCCACTGGCGGGTGAGGTTCTCGCTGTCCAGAATCTCCAGTCGCTCCCGTAGCTCGTTTAGGTTGATGTGGAAGATGCCGGTGAGCAGCGCGCGATCGGAAATCTCAGCTAGGAGGTGGCGTTCGCGCCCGCCCACCTCCTTGTTCTCAATGATGACGATGGAGTGCTCAAACGACCACTTCGCGGCGGTGCCGGAGCCGTTGCCCTCCTCCCGCTGCCGGTCCCGCAGCTGCACCCACCGCCGAGTCGTGGCCTCCTTGTGGTGGAGCGCGGCGAAATCCTCCATCATCGGTGCGGCCAACTCCTCGTGCTCCGTCGGGGCGGTGTCGACGAGCGTCGCCAGCGCCTTCTCGATGCGTGCCAGCTCGCGTTGGCGCGCCTTTCTCGTTTGCTCGGCCCGCGTCGCCGCGACGGCACCGGCCGCACACTGCGTCATGAAGTCGTCACGCTCCTGTTCCTCCGCCTCCGTCAGCTCCCGCTGGCGCGACGCCGCCTCCTCGCCCTCGAGGTCGGCGAACTTCTCGACGCAGCGGAACTGGAACTCTAGGTGGTGGCGGGCACGGTACTCCTGCCGCTCCAGACGCTCGTGGTCGCTGAATGCGGCAGCCTGCAGCACAAACAGCTCCGTAAAAGCCGACAGGGTGCAGAATGGCGAGTCACGGAGGCCGGGGAAGCGCACCAGCAGCGCATCATCCGGTCGGGCCGCCATCACCTCCTCCCCATCGCTGTCGCTCCCCAGAGACGCCACACTACCAATCTGGCTGTCGTCACTACCAGCGCCTGCTGCTCTGTCACCAGTCATCTCCTCCTCCTGCTCTTCCACGTCAGCAATGTCCTGCTGCGTGACCGGTTGCTCTGGTTCTGCGGCATCGGCTGGTGGAGCGTTGTCCTGATCCTTGGCGTTCGCTTCGGTGGGGTACTCCGCAGCGGCGGGCAGCTCCGCTGCCACAACGGCGGACTCGTGATCAACCTCATATTCGGTGCCTGGCTCCGTGTCCTTCTGGCTGACGCGGTCCTCCTCCTGATCCTCCTCGGCGAGACTGGGCGCGTCCGCACCCTCCTCGCCCTCCTCGCCATCCTCCTGCGTACCCTCCTCCTCCCCGTCAAGGTCGACCTCCGATGTCCTGCTCCCGCCCCTCCCGGGCTGTGTTTCGGCGTCACTTCCGGCATCACTACCACCGTCGACGTCGGCGATGGCGGGGAACTCCATCGCCGTGTCTGGGTACGGGCCCCGCTCGAGGACGGGGAATGGCGCGATGCTCTCGTAACGGGCAGGGACGGTTTCTCCGCGGTAGGCGGCGAGCACCATGCAGTAGTCGTGGAAGGCGCAGAGATGCCTGAAGGAGAGGGCCTCATCCTCGGAAAACCGATCAAATACGTAGAGGGCGATGAATTCCTGCTCCTGAAGCTCCTTCAGGGGGGCCAGCAGCGCGGCGGACTCGGCCAGCAGCGAATTGGCCAGCACGTCGTACTCCGCCAGGACGGTGGAGACGTACACGCATGTGGGGTACAGCTTGGGGTGCAGCGGAACGGCGGACATCTCGAGCACCTCAGCGTCCCACCGCAAGCACCGACACGGCTCCGGCCACGTGCACGAGGCGAACTCCCCCAGAAGCGCGAGGCGGGCGGCCTGCTCCTCCTCGACGAGTGCCAGACGCTGGCGGATCGTGTCCCGGAAGCGGAGGGAGACTTGGAAGGCCTCCTCCTTCTCGCGAACGACCTGGTCGATCATGCGCACCTGCTGCCGCACACGCAAAGTGGCAGGATCAATCGGCTCTGGCTGTTTGGGGGGTCCATACAGCCGCCTATACCACTCCGCCACCGTATGACGGGGCTGGGTGCTTGCAGCGATGCTCTCCTCGTGGGCGGCGCACGCCGAGTCGCAGCGGGCGTGGAAGTCCTCCATCGCCCCCGCTACGCGGCTATTGATATCGTCGTCGCAGGTGAGGTTGACAGGGTAGAGCACGCAATGACCACCGCGGAGCATTGTGTCGAGCGCGTAGTCGCCGAACCACGGCACGGGGTACTCGGCCCCCGCCATCTCCTCAATGAGCCGCCGCTGGAAGGCCTCGTCGTAGATGACCCACCGCAGCTGCGCGTAAGCCGTTGAGCGTCCCTCCGGTGTCACCACCAGAACGCCGGTGCTATTGACTGGGACCAACTGCCCCTCTGGAAAGGGATTTGTCGCGCGGCGGGGCCCAGCACCCTGCCGGGAAGCCCCTGTGGGCGGACGTGCCGGGAAGACGGCGGTGACAGGCTGGGGAGCTGTAGCAGTGGCGTGGTGGGGGGCCAACCGACTGTTCACCAAACTCTTCAACAGCGGAGACGGGCCCTTCGGCTTGAAGGGGCTTGTGAGGGAGACACGGGTACGTCGGAGAGCTGCGACGCTTTTCGGTGCCGGAGCAGGGCGAGGCCGCCGCCTCACTCGCCACGACGGAAAGCGGCGGAACATTCTTTCCGGCCTTGTGCAGCGCGAACAGTGCTCGGACGGCCTCGCGGTTGGGGTCCACATTGTCATCTGAAGCGGCTTCTCCAGCTCCTGCGTCAGTTCCGCGGCTGAACGGCTCCCCCACCGACAGAGAGCTGCACTCCTCACTGCTCTCCGTCCTATTTTGTGACTCTTCCTGGTCGGCCTCCCCCTGCTTCATCTTCTGTCGCATGTACTCCCGGAAGCGATCCTCCGGCCAGAGACGGTGCACGGCAGCGGTGACAGTATTTTTTCCCACCGCGCCTTGTGTATGCACGCGTTCCTTAAAGGAGGAGCGAGACGAGAGCTGGCGTAGCCCGCGCTGTGAAACGCGCGGTTCCAAGTCACGCAGGCGGGCCGCACCGCCACTCTTGAAGATGCTAGAAAAGGGCGAAGACGGGAAGCATACCCCCGTGCGGGTGTTGGTCGCGCCGTCGCCAGCGCTCTTCTCCACTGTCTGCCCCACGTCAGCGGCGCTGGGGGTGTTTGTCGGCAGCGCTGCGGGCCAATTGGGGGCGAAGGAAACGCTGCTACTCACTATCGCCGGCACAAACTGCGGCGACAGGTCCGATTTGCTGGTGGGGCTGTGCTCCATCAGCATCCCAGTGAGGGTAGTTCGCCGTGGCTCCCACGACACGGTCGCATCTTTTCCCTCGCCGGCCTGCTGCGGCTGCTGTTCAGGGAGGGGGGCAAGAGGGGACGGTGCAGCGGTGAGATAGCGGTGGATGCTGTGGTGTGCCTTTTCTACAGCGTCACTCTGCTCCTCCACCGTTGGGCGAAAGGTCATCACGGCGGTGTTCAACCACGTGGTACCGCTGCCTGCGAGGTCCTCCCCCTCCGCCTCCCTTAGAGGAGCAGCGCCAGCAGACTCATGATGGGCTCCTTCTCCCGACCCGTCATCGCCAGCCCAAGTTTCCGCAGGCTCTGCTGCCCTACTTGTGGTAGCGGTGGCGGTTGGCACGGCGGTGCCTGGCGCCCTCGCGTCCAGTGCGGATTCAAGGCTTCGGTCTGTCAGGAGGTCGAAGCGGTGGAAGGGGGCGCCGACCCACTCGTCGCCCTCCACTCGCCCACCAAGAGCGCGCGCTGCCCTTGCGAAGTGCGCGCGGTTGTCCTTTTCTTGGTAGGCGAATCGGTGGTAACGCGGCAACAGCTCCAGCTCCCCGACCTGCGTGGGTGCGTACACCGTCGTCGTTTCCTGTATGTTTCCATACGCACTGTTGAAGTACATGGAGGCCTCCTCCCCATTCTCCCCGCTCTCCCGCTTGCTCCCGCCATCCGGCCGCAACGGGGGCAGACAGGCGTCCTCCATTGTGTGGGCGACACTTGTCACAGAATCGCAGGGACGGTGGGAAGCCGATAGGAGATGCACAGGACCGACTTAGAAAGGTGAGAAGAGGTAGCGTTATCCTCTTAGTAAGGGGTGATAAAAAAAGGGATAATTGAACGAAGGTAAAGGAAGAAGTAAGCGGAGGTAGAGGTATATAGGAAACCATAGATAACGGTTGGCATGGCGTGCACGACGGTGGGTCCGTCTTACACCATGGCATCTCAAACACATGAATACATCATCACATAGACTCCCATCGACACACTCGTAATGCAAGAAATGCAGAGTTGGTAAACGACCTATCCACACACTAAAGTGCACAGACTTCCGTCGTCACACGAGGCCAACTTAAGCGGCAGGAATCGTCTAGCAAGTCTCCACACACAAACACTATGTGTCTTTTGGTAAACTGTGACCCGACGTCGTCAAAGTGGCGTCGCTTGGGTTTCTTTCCCTGTACTTGATGTTGGTGTTGTTTACAAGCGCCGTTGGATAGTTGGCGAAAAAAAAAGAGACATGTAGAATGGGACGATCGTCCGCTTCTTTACTGTTCCTGCATGGGACCCACACTTTGACTGGTGAATGACGACTAGAGGTGTGGGTGCGTCGATTTGGTGAAGGAGGAAGAGAGGGACGAACGTCAGTGTAGATGTTGGTGTGATTTTTGTTGTTGTGTCTGATTCCAAATAAAAGAGTGAGTTCGAAAAGGAATTTGGAGAACAAAGTTAAGAAAACGGAACAGGCGTGTACGAGTGGATAAAAAAAAAGAAAGCAGG
>AUXJ01005201.1:0-10859 GCA_000482205.1 Herpetomonas muscarum
CCACCACCTTTTTCAGTCCGTGGGTGTGCGCGTTTGTGTGGATTTGTGGATGTGTGAGACAATATTTGACTGGAAAGTGAACAGGTATATTTTTTTTCTGTTTTCGACAAATATTGTTTTTTTTGGGAGGGGGCCCTTTCCGTATCTCTCTCCCGTCTCACACAATTGCTATAAAAATAAAAAGGACGTGTAACGGGAGTGAATGCGTTCGAGAACAAAAGAAAAAGAAAAAGTGACAAGGAAAGGAATTAAAAGGGGAGGATAAGCACACAAGCACTTCCTCCCTCGGCTGTGGAATGCTCGTCTACGGTACTTCTTTTTTGTTTTTTTTGGTGTTGCTGTTTGGTTTTCAGAATAGGAAGGAGTGGAAAACAAAAACGATAGGAAGGTATCCGTAACACGCCACAACCACCCCTACAAAGGTTTTGTGTAAACAATAAAGCGAGAAAAAAAAGGACTCTCTCTATATATATTTATGTATATACACGCTATCCCAAGTGATACCAAGTATAGAGGAAGGAAGAGTAGAAGCAATTTTGATATGATTTTTTCCCCGGTTCCATTTCCGGAGCCCATTCGAAACACACGTTAGACAATAGCCCCTCTCATCGCCTTTTAAAACGTCAAGAGATAACCTCTATCGGAGCATCGACACACGCACCTGTGTCGCCGTATATGGACAAGGGGCGCGAGGAGTTAGTGCACAAAAGACGCATCCATGATGGTCCTCCCAGTACCCGCATTTACGGGACATCTCCTTTTTTGTTTTTGCCACTCCATTGTATTTGTACAATCTCCCACAACACGGAGGACGTGCATACTTCAATAGTCGCACACGATCCGTGCTAAGGTGCTCCCTGAAGCCATTGTTCGTGTTATTTTCTTTTATGAATGTGTGCATGTGTGTATGTGTGAAGAGACAGTAGAGCAAGTGATGGGGGTGGAATGGGGAGAAATAATCTGTAGCTTCGCGGTAGTTGCCTTCAATACTTCATATGGGGTATGAATGGAAAAAAAAGTCGTTCTTTTTTCTATGTAGAGAAGCATAAGGTGAAAACGATACCAGCCATTCGTGGCTCACGAAGATTGTTCTATAAATACACACAAAGTGGTGAACAGGGCACAGAGAGAATACAAAGGAAATGAAGGGAGAGGGTTAGGGAAGGTGAAAAGATAAAATTGAAAAGGTCTCCCCGTTCTATGAATAGATATGTATATGCAAACTCAATCTATGATACAGTTCAGCCGCCAACATCTTGATGGAATCACCGACAAGGACTGGACAGGGGAAGGGAGAGAGTGAAAAGTGCTCCGGTCTACCTGCGACGGCTGAGCCGCTCCCTGCCCTGCATAATTTGCAGCTCGCCAGGCGTGTAGCGCTTCCTCCGCTCCTCATCCTGGCCGGGCCGCGACGCGGATTGTGCCCCGCCGCTGACGACGTGTGACACACCCGACGGCCCCCCGGCCAGCGCAGACCGCGGCTCCCTCGCGGTGGAGACGTGCCGCTGGCGGGCGGCGGAGCGGCTGGACGAGCGGCCGCGGGTGACCAGCGCGGCGTTGAGGCGCTCACTCCCGAGGACCGTCCCGACCGCCGGCGACACCGAAACCGTCAGTGCCGCGTCGTGGGCCCGCGTGGCTGCCGGCGGCGGGGATGGCGGCTGCCGGGCGCCGACGCCGCCGATCCCCGGCTCCTCGCCGAGGCTCTTCGCCGTCCACGACATGGGCACCGCTGACAGCTGCTGCACGCCGGCCTTCTGCTGCCCAAAGTAAAAGTAGTCCTCCTCGCAGTCGGCCCAACGCGACGCGACGGGGGCCGCTGGCGGCGCTGATGGCGGCGGCGGTGGCGGGGCCGCATACACCGCGTGGAAGTAGTCTGGGTTCACGACGAAGGGGCCCGGCGCGACGCTGGTGGCCGGCTGCTCCTGCCGCGTGGGATAGGCCGCCGGCGGCCGCTCCACCGTCATGCGGTGGAGCTCGTCAATCGACGACGGGAGAGGGGCCATCGGCGACTCTGCCGAGCTGGCGGTGTCGTGGCTCTGCAACACAAGCAGGTCGGCGAGGTTCGACGGGCCGGCGGCGATCGAGATGACCGCGGCACCCTCTGCCGCCTTGAGAGGGCTGTGGGCGGGCGACCCCACCACAGTGGACGACCCGAACGTCGAAGATGCCGCCGGCCGCGCCACCCGCTGGTGGCTCGGCACGACCCCAGCAATGTCGACGACAATCGACGACGAGCGCCCGCTCTGTGGACCGCCCTGCTGCTGTTGCTGCTGCTGCGCCGCCTGGGCCTTGAGAAAGCTGTCGTAGCTGACCAGCGGGGCTGCCTCGGACGGCGCCGTCCCCGCCGTCTCTGCGGCTGCGCTCAGTCCGGGGAACTCGCCGAGGCGAGTGCGCGCGCTCAGCTCCAGCTGTTCCAGACGCCTGCCATAGTCAGGCAGCGGTGCGGCCTCATTCGTGAACGGGGACACCACAGCAGAGACCGGCGATGCCGACGGCGACGGCGCCGCTTTATTAGTCTCTGCTGGGGTGGTGCTAGTTGCCGGGACAGCCGTCACGCCACGCTGAGGTGCGGCGGTGTCGGTGGGAGCCGCTGCGGCGTCGCGACGGCGAGGTGCCTTCCGAGACGCACTCCGCTTCGCCGGCTTTGGCGCTGCCGCGGTGTCCGTCCGCAGCACCCGCCGCTTTTTCGCCCCCGCAGCGGCGAGGAAGCTTGCGGAGATGCCCTGCACCAGCCCCGTCAGCGTCGCGCTCACTCGCTTGAACCGCCGGACCGCCTTCTCGTCGGACGGGGCGGCCGAAATGTCGTCGCCGGGCCATTCATTGCGGACGATGAGGGGGACGGTGCGGGCGATGGCCTCCGTCAGCTCCCGCGCCTCCAGCAGTGGGTGCAAGACACTCAGCTGGATCATGCGGTACCCAGGAGGGACAGCGGGCGGAGGCGTCGCCGGCTTCTCCGCTTTCTTCACCCCCTTCTCATCCGACGGCGCAGAAGCGGGTGCTGGTGGGGACTGCGCAGCCGGCGGTGTGGTGGTAGCGGCGGGGGCATCAGAGGACTGCGGGGCTGTGGGCACAGGCGGTGAAACCGTCACTGGCGGGGCGACAGCAGCGGGGGCGGGTGGAGGTGCGGAGGAGGTTGGCGACCCCGAGGACGACGACGACGACGACGACGAGGAAGAGCCCGCGGAGCTGGAGGCCGCTGGGGACTTTGGTGCCGTCGCAGTAGGAATGGCAGCCACTCCCTGGGGAGGGGGTGGGAGAGATGGGGCAGCCAACGAAGGCGGGGGCAGCGAAGGAGCTGCGGCGTCGGGCGGCGGCACGGCCGGGGACAGACCGGCCTCCTTGTCACTGCCGTCAGACTTGGCCGCAGCTTCCTCCGCTGCCGCGGCGGTGTTATCTGCCGATGGATCCTTTTCGAGCGCTGCGGCGAATGCACGCGACAACTCCGTGACTCGCTGGGTGTAGGCAATGACCTTTTCCCGATTCGCGTTTGAGCGCCGGATCAACACCTCCTTGGGCGATGCGGCAGCGGGCGCCGGTGGAGGAGCCGTGGTGGTGGTGGTGGCATCAGCGGCATTAGTCGCAACAGCAGGCGGCTGCACCGGCGGCTGCTTCACCGCAGCATCCGAGTCCGTATCCGAGGAGGAGGAGGAGGAGGAGGAACCGCCGCTGGGCTTGGTGGGCACAGGTGCGACCGGTGGGGGAACGACAGATGGGATGGAGACCCCAGGCGCACCCGCGACGGCGGGGGCAGCAGTGGTGGTCGTCGCCGTCCCTGGCGGGGCCGCTGTCGTCGCTGCGCTGTCGAGAATGGTGGACTTCATGCCCTCCGTGCACCACGCCTCCAGCGACGCCGCGTTCGCCTCCAACTGCCCCGCGCGGCTGAGCAGCGCCTCCCACTCCTTCTCAGGAATGTTCACCGTTGCCGACTCCGCATCCGCGTGATACCCGACGCCGCCGAGGCGACGCTTCGCTGACGCCGCCGCCGGCGCCGCGGCGGATGGAGAACGCCGCTTACCTACACGCGACTTGTGCTGTTGCTGCTGCTGCTGCTCCCTCCTGTCCTGCCGTGCGATGGCTGCGTTGGCTGCCTCGCGCTTCTTTTCCCGCGCCTCGTCGCGCCCCCACAGCTTGTCGTCGCGGTTGCGCTCCACCACCTCCGTCAGCAACCGCATCACCTCATTGTGCTTGTCAACGCCCTTCATCAGCTTCTCGATTCGGTTGTTGACGTACTTGCCCAAGATGGCATTGGTCGCACGCATGAAGCCGTTCACGGTGTCCTGCATGTTTTGCACCGCCTCCTTGAAGGCCTCCTTCTCCCCCCACTCGACCGTCCGCAGCGCCTTGTTGAGGCGGTGCATCTCGTCCAGGCCGGTGTTGATCTCGCTCACAAGGCTGGCGATGACAACCCGCCGGAACGGCTTTGCCGCGGAGAAGTCCTCGAACTTTTGACCAGCACGGCGGCGGTGCGACTTGGACTTCACCGCCGTCACGGCAACCTGCGAGCCCTTCATGGACTTGGCCACATCACGCACCTGCCGACTCAGCGACACACACTCCTCGACAATGTGGATGCGGCGTTCGCGGTCCGGCACGTTGCCAGGGAGCGTCTTCATGGGGTAGGCCACGAACACCCCGCACAGCTCCTCGCACTTCTCCAGCACACGCTCAATTTCGCTGTCGGTGAAGTACATGGCCGGCTCCATCGCCTCCTGCTCCTCGAGAGTCAGCTTCTTCTGCGTCGACGTGGCCGCCGCCTCCTTCTTCTTGAGGAAGTCCTCCTGCCGACGCACAAAGGTCTTGAAGCTCTCCGGCATCTCGTTCGGGTCGACCTCCACACCCAGCTCGTTGACGTGCGGTGCGTCGGAGTCGTTGCTGCGCCGCTGCCGACGACGCTTTGGCGGGAATGTCATCACCACCGCGTCGTCCAGCGTGATGAGCTGCTCAAGAAACGGTGCCTGCCCGGAGGTGGATGGGTCGTTATCGTCGCCGTGAGCGCGGTTGTCCCCGGTGCTCTGGCCGCGCCGACTGCGCGAGTGACCCCGCACCCCTGAAGAGGCGGTGCGCGAGCGCGACGCAGACTTACCGGCGCGGACGCGCTTTGGCCGCTTCGTCAGGCCACCGTAGACGACGATGGACCCGTCATCGCCGCACGGGGCGCTGGCACAGAAAACGAGCGGGGGCAGCGCCGGTCTCATGTGGATCTCCTCTCGCCACACGTACTCCCCCCGCATCGTGGGGACCAGATTCAGCTCAACAGTGACATTGTCCGTCTCTGGGCCACCAACCTCCTCCCCCTCGCCAGAGTTGGCCGCCTCGTCCAGCGGGCACGCAAAGCCACCCACCACGAGCATGCGGCTGCCGACGAGGCTCGCCGTGTGGCCGGCGCGGGCCGGGGGGGTGCCGTGGCATCGCAGCTTCTCCCACCGCTCGTTGACAAGGTCAAACGCCCATGTGTCCGCGCAGGCCTCGTTATGGGCATTGAAGCCGCCGTACACGATCATGTAGTTGCCGTAGCGGACGGCTGAGTGAAGGAAACGCGGGCCCGGCCCCTGCGACTCATCCTCCCTCTCCACTTCTGCGTCGCTAGCGCTGTCCTCGCCGTTGAGGGGGCGCTTCTGCTGCCAAGCCGCCTGAACGAGTCGCAGGGCATACGTTGTGGCGTCGATGGCGATTAGCTGACCAGAGACAACCATCTCCTCTGTGAGGCCGCCAAAAACGTAAATCTCTCCGCCGTAGGTCACTGCGGTGTGGAAGGCGAGGGGCAGCGGCTGGGCCGTTTGGATCGCACGCCACCGGTGGTCGGAGAGCGACATGTCAAACAAGAACGGCACGAAGCCGACTGGTGGCGGGGTGAAGGACGCGGTGTCTTTGGCGCCAGTGTGGGTCGCCAGGGAGTTGCTTGTCAGCGGCGCCGCGGAACGCGTGCGCTGCAGCATCGCCTGCGGAAACAGCAACTTTGCGCGAATGCTTCGAATCGGGTCGTCAGCGAACGCGCTCGGCCGCAGCTGCGCACCCACGCCCGCGCCACACGGCCCAATGCCGCCGACCACTACGAGACGGCCGACAGCCTCGACGACCGTCATAGCGTGGCCCATGTGGCCGGATGGGACGAACTGCCTCCCCTCCAGCCGCCGCCAGTTGCCCGTGAGAACGGAGAACTCATACAGCTCCTTCTGAATCACCATCGACGACGTCGAGACACCGCCATACGCGAGGATGCGCTGACCATTGTCTGCCGCACTAGTGTAGGAGGCCATCGCAAGAGAGCAGAGGGCACTCGGGCGGAACCGCCGTCCCCCATCGTTGCCGCTGCCGTCCATCACTGAGACGTACTCGACGCGCTTGTAGTTCGTGCCGGGGTCGGCTGGCGGCGCAAATGCTGCCCAAACCTCGCGCCGGGACTGCGGGCTGGAGGTGTCTTTGCCCGCCGCATTCTTCGCCACCGATGGGCTGAGGGGCGGGCGGGAGGAGGATGCCGCGGGGAACAGCTTCATTGGCGTCGCCACCGGCTTTTGGTTGCCAGTGGCGGCTGCCTGGCGGCCACGGCCAACTGCCATTCCAGGGGCGGAGTAGCCCTCGCGGTGTGGCTGTCCCCCACCCGTCACCCCCGCATTGCGGTCACTTTCCCGCCGCAGTTCGTTGAGGACGTCGTACCAGCTGCCCGCCTCGTGCGTGCCGGGCGGTGGGCCCTGCCGCTGGATAAAGTCCTCCGCCCCCTCGGAGCCGCTGTCGCCCTCGTCGTCGTACGCAATGTCGCTCTCGTCATCGTCGTCGTACTCGGAGGAGGAGGAGGTGTAGTACTCGTCGCCCTCCATGTCCGGGTGGTACTCCTCCAGTCGCACAGTCACGCCATTGCCGATAGGAAGGGTGTGCGCGTCCTGGCGCAGCAGCTCCTCGAGGTTTACAGGGCGCTGGTGGATGGGCTGGCCATCGCTTCCGACGAGCTCCACCGCGAAAGTGTCACCCGCCCCAGCGCCAAACGACACAGGTGCTGGTGGTGGCGGCTGCTGGTCAGAAGACATTCTGTCTATGAAAGTGGGGGCGACTATCTATTGAAAAAAAAAGAGTATGTCCCGCGCTCTATAGGCAAAGGCGTACGTAAACGTACACGCCTGTTATGATGTATCTATCGGAATCGAAAAAAAACAAGAAAGGAAACACACAGCCCCAACGAAAAGCAGGCTGACCGGAGCGGCACACAGAATGTTGTGGCGGTGAATCGTGCTATCTGCACGGCACTGACACTCTATGAAAAGAGGGATATTGTTTTTTCCTTGATGTTTGCACCTTTATAGGGGTGAGACGGAGAAGGAGAGTGAAGAACAGATAGATATTTATTTTGTTTTGCGCAACGCCCAAGCGAGTTAGAAGTTGGTGAGCATTAAAGCGTGCGGTCGCGAGCGCGAGTGATAGCTACGCCATTGAACGGCTTTGCCGACAGCACGTTCACAGTGCATCATAGACTGAAAGTATCGCGATGCCAGAAATCATAAAAGAAGTGTTTTTTCATTCATAACAGTCTTGTCCGCCATGTTATTTCGTCTTTTTAGTTGCGTAGCCTTTTGGAGGCGGAACTTGGAGTGCAGGATATGGTGCACAAAGCAGAGCGCAACAACTACGCTTCGGGGAGGGATGACTAGTCGTCCAGTCTCCTTCCATAGAAGCATAAGCACAGGCACTCACAGCGGTGACTCCCTATTCATCCCTCACCCTCCCGTCTGCTGCCCTCACTGGCCCGTATTCTGCGCGTCGCGCTGCATTCTTGCCTGCTTCAGGACGTAGGCGATTTCCCCGTCAGGAATCTCGGTGAGCTCGTCGTAGTACCTGCCCGTGTCGAGCAGCCAGTCCACCTCAATGGGCGAACCCACGCGCACAAACGTCCCTCCCTGACCGTGCATCTCCAGGCGGTCGTACATGATCCACACGGGCAGGCTGCGGCCGAGCTTCCGCCGCGTGGCAGGGTGGAGTACAGATTTTTCGTGCAGGCGCAGCCGCGTCCCGTCACGCACGGTGCGGTACAGACACTCCTCATCCTTGGCTCCCCCGCCACTGCCTGGTGCCGTGGGAGGGCGATACGCCACCTGCGTGAAGAAACCCTCTAACACTGCTTTACGCAGCGCCCGGGTGTCGACGGTGTGCGTTTCTGCATTGTACGTGGAGGCGATTGGCACATTATGCCGCCTCAGACGCGTGCAAAGGTGGTGGTACACCTGCACCGCCTGCTGCAGCGCCTGCAGACGGAGAAAGTGGCGGCGGCAAAAGTCCTCGGCGCCGCCGCGGACACTATTAGAATGCCGCAAAAACGCCTGGAAGACGAGGAGGAGCGTGACGTGGTCTCCGTCTGGGTGGGCGAGCGCACGGTGTGCCTGGTCAGACTCTGCGGGGTGCGAGGGCGACCGCGCAAACACGTTTCCCACCTCCAGCATCGCCGCGACCGCAGCGACATCGCTGGCACAGCCGTGGCGCGGGGCCTTGAGCAGCATGCGCGCGAAGCTCACGCTCAGCGGCAGCAGCGCCAGCTGCCGGCCAAAGTCGGTCAGCTGAAGCTCCTCGTCCACAGCCTCAAAGTACGTCAGTTGGTAAAAGGCATCGGCGAGTCCCTCGTCCGAGGGCATGTCGAGAAACGGAAAGGTAAGAACGTTCGTGACGCCGAGTGACAGCAGGAGCAGAACAGTGCCCACGACGTTGGTCCGCAAAATCTCCGCGTGGTTCTGCGCCGGAAATCCACTGAAGTCGGCTTCCGTGAAGAGGCGAAAGCACTTCCCTGGTCGCGTTCGACCCGCACGGCCCTTCCGCTGCTCCGCCGACGCCTTGCTGATAACGGTGGGCAGCAGATAGTCAACCCTCGCCTCGGAGCTGTACAGGTCTTGCTTCTGGTAGCCGGAGTCGACCACGTAAACGATGCCGTCAATCGTCACCGACGTCTCCGCAATGTTTGTGCAAAAGACAATTTTGCGCACGCTCGGCGGGTACGCCTGAAACACACGCTGCTGCTCCGTCATGTTGAGGGCACCAAAGAGCGGTAGAACCACCGCGCGCCGGGGACACGTCGCCGCGCTCCCATCTCTGTGGGTCCCTCCTCCGGCTTCCGCAGACGCCCCCGCTACGTTGTCTGCCGCCTGCGCTGTCGCCGGATCGACTACGTCATCGCCGAGGAAACTCTTCAGCGCTGACACGGCGCGGTTAACCTCCGCCTCCCCCGTCAGGAAGCACAAGATGTCCCCGGTAGGCTCTTTGGCGTGGATCGTCAAGGCCTGGTCCACCGCGGCCGCGACGTAGTCCTTCACTGGTGTGGCGGAATACTGCACGGTGACGTCGTACATCCTCCCCGACACTGTAATGAGGGGGGCGTCTGGGAAGAAGGCCTTGATCTTTGCAATGTCCATCGTCGCCGACATCACAACAAGTCGGAAGTTTGGCCGCCGCGCACTCAGCAGCTTAAGGACACCAAGCACAACGTCCGTGCCAACAGTCCGCTCGTGGGCTTCATCGACAACGACGACACCATACTGGCTCAAGTCGCCGTCCGACAGTGCCTCCCGGAGCAGCATGCCGTCTGTCATGTACAGCACACGAGTGCGATCGCCCCTCTTGCTTTGGAAGCGCACATGATAGCCGACCTCGTCGCCCAGTCGGACATCCATCTCATCTGCGACACGGGCAGCAACGCTCACTGCGGCAATCCGTCGGGGCTGGGTGCAGGCCACGATGCCCGGCAGGCTTTGCTGCAGCTCCGCGATGAAGTGGGGGACCTGCGTCGTCTTGCCACTTCCCGTCTCGCCGACGAGCAGGGTCACTGGGTTGCCCAGCACAGCCTGCAAAATGGCGTCGCGTTGCGCGTAGACAGGGAGCTGCCGCCGCTGACGCAGAATGTCATAATAGCGGCGAGTAAATGGCTTGCCATTAAACGGGTTCATGCTTTCTGAGGGAGCAACAACTGCCGCACCGTCCTCCGTGCGGCAGCGTGCTGCAGGAGCCACAGGAGGGCTGCTACTGCCCACATCATCCCGGTCGCGTTTGAGATCCATCCCAGCTAGCACAATCCTTATTTCTTGAAGGGAGTATTATCTGTATTGTGTGTGTGTTGTCTCAACGGACGTTACTTTCAACGTCCGAATCAATATATGTTACCTGTTATTCTAAGATCGTGCAGGGTAGCACCTGCATTCGTTGGATCTAGAGAGTGTGAATAGTGAAAGAAAAGATACGAGAAGAGAAAAAACGTTTACAGCTGTATAGAAAGAGAAGCTCTTTGAGAGACAGTCGTTGTAGGCACAAATGTACTCATCGGGCTAAAGGCAGGTGACGCCCGAATACAGGTCCACCAGGGCACAACGTTGCACCCGCTCCCCTGTGTAGACGTGGGATAATTGTGTTTTTTCATTTTCATTCCTTCTTGTACAGGGGAGTCCCACCCCGGCACAGTCTAGTTTACCGCTGTAGGTGTATGCTAGAAGGTATATAAAAACACGGAAACGGTGTCCCCGCAATGGCTATTTTATTTTTCATCGAAAGGCTGGTCGCACCGTTGTTTAAACCCCTCCGCGGAGTCTGTTCACGGCCAACTTTATTCTGATTACTCTTTCTCTCGATTGTTTGGACGGTGGTGACAGAAACGATTGACAACCCGACCAGTCCGGCGCTGATAAATGGGGAATCCAATTAAGATCAATGAACAGAAAAGCAAGAACCACCCGCAGATGGCATGATGTAGCCGTAGTTCGTGTGAATGAAGGGCAAGCCCCAAGAACACCTTCAGGATGTACACAGAAAGATGAACAGGAAGCCTTGGTCTAAAGGAAAGAAGGGAATATCCGTGCCTCAGTACGGGCGGACAATACAGAATAGGGAAAGGGGGA
>AUXJ01005245.1:0-10191 GCA_000482205.1 Herpetomonas muscarum
TAAAGCGAGGTAAAACCAAAAACAAACTACGACTCCTGCACAAGTATTAACAATTTACTTTTTTCGCAGGACCAAAAAACCAATAATGGTCAAAAAATAATTTGACCATATTTTAAATACAAACAAGGACAAAATAATTTGCCAAATAATAGTTACGAAAATATAAATCAAAGTGTAAAAGAACTAAAAGTAAAACTGTAAATTTTAGTAATTTTTTGAAAAATAATTAATCGAAAGAAATCTTTCTAACTCGAATCGAACTAAAAATTTTTATTTAGATTTATAACTGAATCAATATTTCTTTTTAATAATAATGATATCGATATATATTTTGTTTTTAAAATTTTGTTTTATAATTTTATTTTTAATATTAAACAAAACCACATGTAATATTTTTAAATTTTAAATTTGTTGTTTTATATTTAGTTTTATATTTTATAATTAACAAAATTTAAAATAAAATTTAAAGTTTCTTGAACTGTTATATATAGTTTATATTTTATAGTTTAATGTTTAAATATTTAATTAATGATGAGGACAGTTGTTCTATATGTACCAAAGAAAAATAGTAAAATAATGTAATTCAATTAATAAATAATTATTTATATAAAAAATAAATATTATGAAAAATATAAAAATTATATTTTGTAAGCCAATAATAATAAATAAAAATAAACAATTTTAATTGAATATTAAAATTACAAATTTAATTTGTACTTAGTAAAATATATTAAAATACTGGTATATATATATAAGCAATAAATTGTTTTAATATTTAATATTTGTTAAATAAAAAGTAACCAAAATAAATTAAAAGAATTATTGTTAAATATATATTTTTAAAAATACAAATATGTTGTTAATAAAATTATCAAATTTTAAATGCGTTTATTAAATGCGCTCGTCTAAGAATAATATTTAAGACTATTCTGGTATATATATATATATTTTAATAATCCTAATAAACAAAAAATTTACCTCAATTAATTATTATTAGTAGCATAGTAATTTGTTAACTAATTATTAAAGTGTTCCATAGAAAATTTTAAAATTAAAACAAACAAAGTAATTAATAAATTAAAATAAAGATTTTAATAAAAATCAAAAAATTAAAATAGGGCAAGTCCTACTCTCCTTTACAAAGAGAACATTAAATATGTAATTGTATGTTTGATTGGGGCAATACTATATCTAGTTATATAGCAAAAGAACTATAATTATTGAAATAATAAAAGGTTCGAGCAGGTTAACAAGCATTAAAACTAAATGTGTTTCATCGTCTACTTATTGCTAAAAATTGATTGTTCATCAAAATTGCAATTCGTTAGTTGGGTTAAAATCGTTGTAAAGCAGATTTGTTTATATATTTAATTTATATAAAAATTTAAGATAAACAACAGTACGCAAGGATCATTTATTAGCATTTGTATTAATTGAAATAAATAATTACTAGTCAATTGTTATTATTCATATTAATTAATTTAATTGTTTTTAAATTTTATTTTAGTTTATTTTTTAAATATTGCGCAAATTGTTTAGGAATAGTTAATAATAATTTATAATTTTGATTAGATTATTTTGTTAATGCTAATATATAGGTGTGGAAAAAGTGAAAAATGTAAAATACAATAAAATAAAAAACAAAATTAACTCATTAGTCAGAAATGGATGCCAGCCGTTGCGGTAATTTCTATGCTTTTAAATATTATAATGTTATTTTATCTCAATGTTATTTCTAAATTCTATAGATTAGTCAAAAATAAATATTTAATTTTTTGTTTTTAAACACCATCCGGTATATGCAAATAAAAAATGAAAGTAATTATTAATTATATTATATTATATTTATTCACATTTTTAAATCTCTAATATTACGAACTTTTGACACCATGATAAGGATATTGAATGGAATTGAAAATTTTATAATCAAAATTAATTAATTATATTAAATCTGCAAAATTAGATAAAACAAAAAATTTAAAAGGTATTGTTGCCCACCAATCTATATAATATAGATAACGTGCAGTAATTAATGTACTTATAAAGGTACATTTTATTAAAAAAATATTTTTTCATATTAAATTTTTATTATTTCTTTTGTTATTTAGAAATTATACAAAACAAAAAAATAATATAAAATAAATAATAAAAGATTAAACTTTAAAAGGAGTTCTCGGAAAGGGGGATTTTTTCAGACCCGGGAAGACAGGAGAGACGGGAATTCCAGCGATTGTGGGGATTGAACGGATTTTTGCGTTCCGGTGGAAAGCCTTCCAGGGCGAGAGTCGAGGGGAAGGGGGCACGTGCGAGAACAAATGACCGCGGAAGGGGATTGCAGGTCCAACCGAGCCAACACTACAGGAAGGGGGCCAGAGGGCACTTCTTTTCAAGGGGGGGAGGGAAGGGTTAAGGGTGGGAGATGTTTTTGAGTTTAAGGAATAATTTATAGTTAAAACCAAACAAACACCAAATATAATCCAAAAAATCGGATCCTTAAAAGGTTGCCCTCAAAATATGATAACGTCTTTCCAAGTCCTCCTCTCTTCAACACCCAACATGGTCTTTCCCCCCAACTCCCCGAAGTGTCTCTTCCCCCCAAAAACAAATCCTTCCGCTCTATCCGCTCTCCCTCCCCAACCCCTCCCCGTCCTCCACATCTCACCGAACCCCAACAATCTACCTTCACCTCAAAACTCCTTCCTCAACTCCCCTCAAAACTCTAAAACAAACCCACTCAAAATCTCCCCTTCCCCCCGACCTCTTTAATAATAAATTAATTAATTTATAGAAAGTATTAAATATTCTATATTATTAATAAGCATAAAATAAGATTTTTTAATAATAATAATATTTATATGTAGTAAATTTAATCACAAAAGTACACCTTTTAAGTTACCATAAATTAAATTGTATTTATCAAAATAATTTATTAAAAAATTTTGTTTAATATTGATAAATTTAGTATTATTAAAAAGAAAAAAATTATGTTTGTAAATAAACACTATTTGTAGTATTAGTAATAATTAAAAGTAATTGTTATAATTAAAAGAGCACGATTACATCAAAATATAAAAGGCATTTGTATCGTTTTACATTCGGTCCTCAGCATCCAGCCGCTCATGGTGTATTATGTTGTTTATTATATTTTTCAGGAGAGTTTATAACTTATATAGATGTAATAATAGGTTATTTACATAGAGGAACAGAAAAGCTTTGTGAATATAAAACTGTCGAACAGTGTTTACCGATGAAGAATTTGAAGAGGGGAAGAGCAGGCGGGAGAAGACGAGGACAGCGGGCAAGCGAGAGGGAGACCCGAGTTAAGGAAGAGCAGAGGGGAATTTTTGGGACTCCGGGGGCAGAGGAACGGAAAAGAGACGGAAGGGGGCGAGCAGGCAAGGGGTTGGACTTGAGAGTGGAGAGGGGGAGGCAGAGGGTGAATATTTTGAGATATTGGAATCCGAAGCGGCGGGATCCGGAGTAGAGGAAAGGAGGGGGCGCGCAGGGAGGGGGGAATTTCGGAGGATTTGATTAATAAAGGGAAGGAGTTTTGGGAGCAGACCTTTTGGACGAGAATGCGAGAGGAAGAAACAAGGGGTTGTTGGGGGGAAGAGGAGGACCAGAGACTAATAGGTAAGTTTTGGAGGGACCCGGAGCAGCTTGTGGAACATCCCAAAGGGATAATGAGGTGGAAAAATTTCCCGGCGACGAGCGGATTTACATAGGGGAGAACGGTGGGCAGAAGGCTCGAGGAAAGAGGGGGCCTTTTGAGATTCGATTTGGAAGTTATTTATTTTGCGTTGTATGGAAAGAAATAAAAAATAAACTAAATAGATATAAAAGGCGGAGGGGAAGTGGGGACACCTGCTCGGATTTGAAGAAGAGGTGATGAGGGGAGGGGATAGGTGAGGGGGAATTTTTGAGGGAAGGAGCGGGAGAGAAACGGGCAGAGAGGGGAGGAACTTGGGAGCAACTGGGGGAGAGGGGAGGCTTTTGGGCCCAGGGGAAGGAAGGGAGGATTGGAGAAGGAAAAACAAATTTGAGGGAGAAATTTTTGGGGAGAGGTGAGGAGGGGGAAGGGGGGAACCAAGGAGAAGCAGGGACCGATTTTGGGGGGGCAGGAGAGGCAACTCAGGAGGGGGAGAGCGGAAAGAGGAACACGTGGAGGGGAGACAGGAGGGGGGCGAGAGAGAGGGGAGGTTGAAAGGGGGAAATTTAAGTGTGTGTAGAATATAGAATAATAAAAAGTGAACGTATTTAAAATAAAAGCGGAGAAAGAAGAAAAGGTCTTTTAACATCAGGTTGTTTACTAAGAATATATGGTGTAGGTTTTAGTTTAGGTTTTTTCATAGCAATTCAAATTTGTTGTGGTGCTTGTTTAGCTTGATTATTTTTTGGTTGTTTTGTTTGTTCTAATTGATATTTTGTTATTTTTTTATGAGATTTTGATTTAGGTTTTGTAATTCGTAGTGTCCATATTGTATTTACTTCATTATTATATTTTTTATTATATGTACATATTTTTAAATGTATTGTTTTAATTATTTTATTTGATACTCATATATTGGTTTGGGCTGTAGGTTTTGTTATATTAATTTTTATTATTGTAATTGCTTTTGTAGGATATGTACTACCATGTACTATGATGTCATATTGAGGATTAACAGTATTTAGTAATATATTAGCAACAGTACCTATTATTGGAACATGATTATGTTATTGAATATGGGGTAGTGAATTTATTAACGATTTTACCTTATTAAAATTACATGTTTTGCATATATTAATGCCATTCTTATTAATATTAGTAATTATTATGCATTTATTTTGTTTACATTATTTTATGAGTTCTGATGGTTTTTGTGATAGATTCGCTTTTTATTGTGAACGTTTATGTTTTTGTATGTGGTTTTATTTACGTGATATGTTTTTAGCTTTCTCTATTTTATTTTGTGTAATGTATTTTATTTTTATAAATTGATATTTTGTATTTCATGAAGAATCATGAATTATTGTGGATACATTAAAAACAAGTGATAAAATATTACCAGAATGGTTCTTTTTATTTTTATTTGGTTTTTTAAAAGCTGTGCCTGATAAATTTATGGGTTTATTATTAATGGTTATATTATTATTTGCTTTATTTTTATTTATTTTAAATTGTATTTTATGATTTGTATATTGTCGTAGTTCTATGTTATGATTAACATACTCTTTAATTTTATTTTATAGTATATTTATGAGTGGTTTTTTAGCTTTATATGTAATATTAGCATATCCTATTTGAATGGAATTGCAATTTTGGGTATTATTATTATTTATGCTTATTGTATGTAGATTAGATTAAAATTAAATATACAAGATATATTAAATGTCAAATAAAAGGGGAAGAACGGGAGGGAGAGGGACGAAGGGGGAAAGGAAGGCTGATTTTTGTTTGTTTGTGTTGTTTGATTTTAATTTATTTGTAGGTTTATGTTTTTTATTATGTGTATGATTTATATTATTTAATTTTTATAGTTTGATAGTATATTATTGTATTTCATATTTAAATATATATATATTATTTTGTATAGCCTTTATGTATTACATGGCCTTTTTATTTTGCTTCTGCTTTTTATTAGATTTTATTTTATTTAGTAGCTTATTAGTAGGAGATGCCTCTATGGATGTATTTTTTTTAAGATTTTTATTGTGTTTTTTAGAATGTTTTTCTTTATTATGTAGATCTGTATCTACTTTTTTACGAATGTTTTGTAATTTATTTTCATCCCATTTTTTAATGTTGATGTTTTGTGATTTTGTATACTTTTTTATAATATTTTTCTTATATTTCTTTGTTTGTGATTTTATTTTATTTTTAATTTTCACCTTTGCATTTATTTTTTGTTTAGTTTTTTATCTTTTTTTATATGCACTTGATATGTTCTCTGCATTGTTACAAATTTTTATATTTTGTAATATGATTTATCAGTTAATTATGGATTTTATATTGTATTTATCTTTTCATTAAATGTTAAAGTACTAAATCAAATAAATTAATAATATCAAAAAACAGAATAAAAATAAAAAAGCAAACCAAAAATGCTATATTAATACAACTATATAAATGTAGTCGTACAACTCAAAAACCTAAAAATTGATAAGAAAAAATAAAAATATTTACAATTAATCTAAAGTAAAAAATATAAATAATAATTAATCAAACAATTGAAAAGAATATAACACAAACGCCCAAATAACTTAAATGTAATAATAAACAAAATACTTTCAAAAAAAATCCAAATACAATTGGAATAGCTCCAATACATAAAAATAAACAAGCTAATAAAGTGCTTACTACTAAATTATTAAAAAAGCTAAAAAATACGAAATTAATTAAAAAATAATTTTCATTATATTTAAAATCAAACATATTATACACAATAAAAAAATAATATAAAATAATAAGTAATACTAAACTGCAACTATAAATAAAATGAAAGTTTAAATACATATAAAATACATAGTTTTTAGTAGACACGAAAACAAGAAAAAGAAAACTAAAATTATTTACACTAAGAACAAAAAGTAGAGACACTATAGCAAAACTATTCAGTCCAACGATAACACATGTACAACATTGTAATAAAACTAATTTAATAAAAATAATATAAAAATATACAAAACATATGAGCATCATGACCAATATAAAACAAAACAAAACATAGAATGTTAACATGTATATAAATACAAATACTCCAAGTCTGATATATAATTGTTCCATAAACAAAATTAATATAGCAATGTAAAGTTTTAATAAGATTAAGACAACAAAAAATAAGCAAAGAATACCCATTCATTCTTCATCAAAAATAAGAAAGCAAAAATCACACAAATAATAGCAATAGTTTAATACCATAAAGTATAATAAAACAAATATTAAAATAAAACCTATGAGATTTATCATATAATAATATCATAAAACAAGTATTTTGTAACCAAATCTACTAGATATTAATAATAAGAATAAAAGCAAACTGAATATCTCGAATAATACAGATATATAAATAATATGTATAACATATAAAAATGCTAATACGATTATATATTGCAAAATAATGATCATAAATATAAATCTAGTATCAAATGTCAAAAATGAAAATAATAGTACAAAGCAAAATAGAAATAAAGCCATAAAAATAAAACAAATGTAAGAATCTAATATAGTTAATACTAATATATTGATAATAGTTAATCAAATAAGATCAAAAGATAAATAAAGTAATGTAGTGTAATCACACAAGAGAATAAAACTATAAATAAATAAAAACAAAAATAAATGAACAATGTATAAAAACAAAAGGAGAGGTTTTAGGAGACAGGGGGATTTTTTGAGAGGGAGTTTTTTGAGGGGATTGGGGGGGGACAGAAGGGCAAAAAGTTAGTTCGTTATTAGTGTTAATTAAAATAAAACAGAAATTATTTTTGTAATAGCGAGTCAATTAAATAGAAGAAACCCTATAACAACAAGAAACAAAAGAATAAAAGTCTGCGCAGATGTAATTTTTAATCTAAAACCTACAACTCTAGGTCAAAAGAAGGCAATTATTAACAATAAAATAGCTTTAAAACATATAAAAAGACCACCAAAACACAGAGAAGCAAATAATAAAGTACTAATTAATACGTGACTAATCTCCATCACAGAGTAAATAACAAAAAAGATACCAGATAGTTCAGTAATTAACCCAGCCACTAATTCACTCTCACACTCCATATAATCAAAAGGTAATCTTAAACCATCTAAAAGTAAACCAACCCAAAAAATCCCAATAAACAACACACCACCTAAATAAAAATTATTAATGTAAAGTTGTCCAATACAAATGTCTTTTACACCAAAAAAGCTAAAATAGTCAAGTAAATAAATTGATAAGTACAAAAGCATCATTACACTCTCAGATATAATGCTAAAAAATAAAGATCTCATAGCAGACAAATACACAAAACAGCTAGAAAATAGTAACATACCTACTAAAAATGTACTAAATAAATTAGAAAATACATGTACTGCTAATAGAAACAGAATTGTGAAACCAGTATCAAATAAAATAATAAACCCAATAGGAAAAAAAAACCAAACAATAAAGACACAAAAGGCTGTTATAAACATAGCACCTATTAAATAAAACATATCAAAACTTACAACAAACACAACAAATTTTAAAAACAATTTTACACCATCAGTTATAGGTGTTAGTATTCCAAATAAGCATAAAGCGGGACCAATTCTTAACTGAACAATAGCAAGTATACGTCTTTCACATAGGCTTACATAACCGGTTAGTATTAAGATAACAAGAATATCAATTATTAAAATAACACAAATATCTAAATTAAGTAACAAAAATGGCTTTTATATTATCTTTTTGAATGATATTTTTAATGGATGCAATTATTGTTTTATTATCTTTTGTTTGTTTTGTTTGTATATGAATTTGTGCTTTATATTTCTCAAGCTTTTTATTTGTATCAAAAATTAATAATGTATATTGTACATGGGATTTTACAGCATCAAAATTTTTAGATGCTTATTGATTCACAATAGGTGGTATGTTTGTTTTGTGTTTATTATTAAGATTATGTTTATTATTATATTTTGGTTGTTTAAATTTTGTTAGTTTTGATTTATGTAAAGTAGTAGGTTTTCAATGATATTGAGTATATTTCATTTTTGGCGAAACAACCATATTTAGTAATTTAATTTTAGAGAGTGACTATATGGTAGGTGATTTGAGATTATTACAATGTAATCATGTTTTAACTTTATTAAGTTTAGTTATTTATAAATTATGGTTATCTGCTGTTGATGTAATCCACTCATTTGCTGTACCTAGTTTAGGAATAAAAGTAGAGAACCTGGTAGATGTAACGAAGTAATTATGTTTTCTTCTAATAATGCCACAGTGTATGGACAATGTAGTGAGTTATGTGGTGTATTACATGGATTTATGCCTATTGTAATATGTTTTATATAAGGTATATAATCTAAAAATAGAAAGGGGAAGGAAGGACTGAGTCGTGTTTTTGATTTATTATGTGTTAGAAGCTATGATTTTATATTATGGTGATTTGATTTAGATTTTATATTATATGATTTTGTTTTCGATTTTGTAGTGTGTATTACATTTATATTTGTATTTGTAATAGGTTTCTTTTTAAGAATATTTTTTAGCTTTGTTTTTGTAATATTATTTATTACATTTTTTGGTTCATTTTCGTTAGCATCATATTATACAGGTTATTTTATATATTTAATATATATATTATATCAATTTATTTGTTTTTTCTTTTCTTTCGGTATTAGCCATATAATATATTTTTTAGAGTTTTTTTTATTTATTACATTTTTTATCTTCTCCGATTTTATATCATTCGCATGTAATACGCAAAATTTTTTTGGTGTAACATATAATTTTAATGTAATATTTTGTACATATTTATTTTGTTTGTTTTATTTTGTTGTATGTTTTCTATTTTGTTTTATATTTTTTGTAATTCGTTGTTTATTTGTAATAGTATTCGACTTCTTATTTTTTAATTTTGATATATACATGTCATTTTTAATGTGTGATATGACATATATAGATTTTATCTGTTTTTTATTGATTTTTTTTGGTTTTGTATTTAACTTTGTTGCGGGTTTTTTTTGTTTTATATTTGTCTTAAATTTTGTATTTTTATTATTATATTTTGTATTAAGTCTTTTTTCGGTTTTATATTTTTAAGTTATGGTATGACTATATTTTTTACATATTATTTTTATTGATTATATATAACATACAGCAGAAGTTGTTATGTATTAACGCCAAGTGTATTGATTTTCTTTAAATTTATGTATTTTGATGTTTTTTTTGTGTTTGTTTTTTTATTAATTTTATTTATAATCTGTTTTTTTGGTTTTTTCTTAAGGACTTTTTATTTTTAAATTTATATTTTGATATGTTTAATGCTTTAATCTGTTATGATGTATGTAATTATACAGCATTTTTTAATCAATATAATAGTTTTTGTGTTACTCAGTTATTATCTGTTTATATGTAAAAAAATAAAAATAAAGATTGTCAAAAGTAAATAAAAAAAACAAAACAAAAACAAAGCAAAATAAATAAATAATCTAATACAATATGAGCAAAGTCTACCAAAAGT
>AUXJ01005246.1:0-10921 GCA_000482205.1 Herpetomonas muscarum
CATGTTCATCAGCTGCATCATCTCCGGCGTCTGGGTGAAGATCTTGAAGCGCGGGCGCAGGTTCGCCGGGACAGGCTGCAGGGGCCTGTTCTGCCACGTCGACACCGCCGCGTCAACCTTCTCGTAGTAGTTCATCGGGAAGTCAAAGTGCATGATGGCGGAGCGCACCATGGTGAGGTCCTCCGTGGAGACGGCCACGCCATAGTCGCGGATGAGGGCGAGGAAGTTGTGGTGGCAGTACAGGAACAGGGGGGTGCCAACCTTGATGTCCGGCTCCCCCTTCGCATTGCGCGCGCGCTCGCGCTCGAACTTCCAGTTGTCGAGGTACAGCTTCACGACACGAGCCATGAGCTTGCTCTGGAAGTGGAGCTGGACATAGGACATGTACGTCCACGTCACATACGACAGCGCGTCGTAGACGGTGTTCATGGTCGGGCTCACCAGGCGCAGGCGCTCCAGCTTCCCCCAGTTCGCGTTCTCCTTCCCCGCCGCGCCGCAGCACTCATCGACGAGCTTGCGGATGATCGTGAAGGCGTAGATGGTGTCGACCGTCTTGGGCGCGCCGACGCCGCGCTTCTGGGTGGTGGGGGCGGTGGAGTTGGGGTCATCGATTGTGTGCGCGAACTCGGCCTCGCGCATGCCGCTGGTGCTCACGAGGAGGCGCCACACCCACAGCTTCAGCGGCACCTCGCCGTCGTCCTTGAGCGTCGCACCGGGGTCGAACTTGCGGCCATAGTTGACACCAGACAGGCGGGAGATGGCGTTCTTGAGCAGGTTGATCGACTCGACGCGGTCGCTGTTGCTGGTGCGGTCCGGCTGCGGGTCGGCGGACTTGAGTACGTTGTCGACCTGCTGGCTGCCCTCGCGGATGATGCGGTTCGCATCGCGGATGGCCGCCTCCTCACGGATAATGTCCTCCTTGCTGCGCGTCTTGCGCGTGCGCTGGCCGGCGTGCTGCTGCTTCGACTTCTGCTGGTGCTGCGCCTTCTCCTTCTCCTTCTCCTCGTCCTCGTCGCTGTCGCTGTCCGATCGCACAATGGCGAGGTTCTCGGTGGTGAAGCCGCGGATACCCATCGACTCGGCCTGGCGCACGGCGTCGCGCACAAAGGCGGTGTCAAGGTCGGCCTTCTGGCGCTTCTCGCGGTCGGTCAGGTTGCGCTGCAGCTCCGCCTCCTCCTCGGCGTCGACGACGTCGTTGAGGATGTCGAAGGGCTGCGAGATGACCCAGCCGGCAAGCTTGTTGGCCTTGCCAAATCCGCTGGGGTACGGGACGTCGGCGGTGTGGTTCTCGACAGTGAACCGCTTGGCCAGCGCCTCGACGAGCTCGTGGGAGATGTGGGGGTAGGCGGTCGGCTCCTGGACGGCGACGATGGCGACATCGGGGAGGTTCGTGAACGGGGCGGCGGCGCCAATATCGGCGTTGTCGGCCTCCTGAATGCTCGACCAGGAGAAGCCAATGTCTTCGATGCCGCCGTCGTCGAGGAGGTCCTTCAGCGGCGTCGTCTTGAAGTGGTGCGCGAAGATGGCGAGGAGGTGGCCGTCAATCAGGTCGAACTCGAAGCCGCGGCCGCTGAGGCAGCCGCGGTGGCGGAGCGTCTGGGTGAGGAAGGGCGCGATGTCGTTAAGGAACGCGGCGACCTCGGAGGACACCACGGGCCGCTGTGCGCGCACCTCCGCGGTCAGGAACGTCATCGCGTACGCCGCGACGGCGAGCGTCTTGCAGAGCTCCACCTCCGCCGGGGTGCGGGTGACGCCGGGGGCCTTGAGGTAGGCGTTGATGGCACCGCCAACGACCTGCTCGCGCAGCCGGATCTCCGCGTCGTCGGCGACTGCCTTGGCGCCGTCGCTGAGGACCGGGAGGTTGACCGGGTGCTCCATCGCCGCGACCATCGCCACGGCGTCGTCGACGAGGGAGAGGGCGTTAGAGAACTTGCGGCTGTCCGCCGTGACGGTGAAGACCACCATGGCGTTCTCGCGGACGATGATGCGGGAGGAGTAGGCGACCTTGATCCGCTTCGAGAGCGCCCAGATGAGGAAGCAGTGGTAGTAAAAGGAGACGTCCTCGCCGTGCACCGGGTCGTCCACGAGGCTAGAGAAGGGCCGGAGAAGGTCCTTGGTGGCCTCCTTGACGGTGATGTTGTGGTTGTCGTACAGCTCGTGCAGGGGGCCGGGGGTGGCCAGCTGCTCGCCGTCGGACATGAGGAAGAACTCGGGCTCAAACTTGGCGACGTACTCCTGGAAGTCCGTGGAGTGGAAGCTGTCAAAGGTGGCGACCACGAGACCGAGGCCCGGATTGCTCACGGCCGTGTCGGTCAGGGCCAGGCGCAGGTTCTCGCGAATGAACAGCTTCTGCGGGGCCTTCTCCCAGAACCAGAGGGAGTCCTGGAAAAAGACGACGTGGAAGCGGGCGCCGCGCTCCTGGAGGTTAAACAGCAGCGCCTGCGCGTTGCGGAGGACGTGGAGGGGCTGCATGAGGTCCCAGTCCACCTGCTGGGAGGACAGGGCGGCCATCATGAGGGAGTCGCCGTCGATGAAGAACATCTCGGCCGCGCTGAGGTGCACGAACATGTCGAACTGCTGCGGGTGGGACGTGACGTAGTGCAGATCCACCGCAACCCGCGACAGCGCGTTCGTCATCGCGACACGCATCTTCTCGTCCGTGTGCACGTTGGCAAGGAACTTCCAGGCCAGACGGCGCTCCGTCTCGTCCCAGATATCGATCGCGGCGTCGCCGCCGAGGCCCATCACCTCATTGCACACACTCGCGATTGCAGCATTCTCGTGACCCTCCTGGAACACGGAGGCGTTGTCGTCGGCAGCACGCACAATCGTCTTTGCCGCGAAGAGCTGCTTCACCTGCTTGGTGTCGCCGATGGTCGTCTCTGACTCGAAGTCGGGCTTGCCGAGGGCATCCGCAAACAGCTTCACAAGCTCGCGGTAGTGGCCAGACATAGCCGTTGAAGTCTTTCCACTGTATCCGTTATTTTTTCTCCCTTTTTTAAACACACTATTGCGTCGCTATAGGTGTTCCTATATAAATGAATAAACAAAAAGAAAAACAAAGTAACCGACCAAAAAGAAAAGATGACGAAGAGAAGATTCACGCGTGAAGGACCTCTCTCTTTTTTTTTAAAGGTGAAAACAGACTCAATACTTTATAATTGATGGGAGACAATATAGCGGGCTCGCAGCGAGAGGTGCCTAAGGCGTAATAAAGAGGCGGTGCGCGGGAGAGGAAGTGAAGTGGAGCTCCTCCTACCTAACGGGGGAATCCGAGGATGTGCTACAAATCTCTTTCTCTTTACCCAAAAAGAGAGAATGGATAGTTTTTCCTTTTTTAGGAAATTAGAATAATAACTGTTTTGATGCAAGTAGAATGAGTGCGCGTGCAGAACGGAATGCGCCAACGGGGGCAGTCGGAAAGGAGAGGAGAAATATAAAATGATGAGGAAAGGTGAGCGGAGGAAGAAATTCGCAGCATACATATATCTATATATATTCCCGATTCGGTGAAGGTCAAGTAGGACGCATATGGCTCAAGAGGGGGTGCTAGACAGCGTTCGGAGCCACGAAATGAGAATGATGATACAATATATATATATTTTTCCTCCCGCGACTTCCAAAGTGTGCGGCAGTAGACGAGATGTAGCAGCCGGAAGCAGAGAGAGAGGTGCAACGCACCGGCAGTTTTCCCTTCCCTCAATATACGTATATATATATATATATATATATATTATTATTCCTTTCTATCAATTAATTCGCTCATTCGCATCTGGCGCGGGGGGAAGGAGGTGCTTTTTTTTGTGATTTATCTTTACGATTTGAGTGCTGTAGTTTTTTTGATTTCGCTTCATGCGTGGACTAATGTGTCCGTCCATTACGCATGCAAATAAACGTCTCTCTCTGTATTTGCGTATGTGAGTGTGAGTGTGAGTGTGGGTGTGAGTGTGTGTTGCTGTTCGTTTCTCCTCGTGCTCCCTCCCAATTTTCTCAAACACCACCGGTGGCGGAGGGGAAAAACTCACACGAGTCGACCGACAGCCTAACTTGGCGCCCGCCGACGCACAGGCACACCACGTCGCCCTCGCCGTCGCCGCGGCCGGCCTCCTCCGCGCAGTCCAGCCTCGAGTACTGCAGCGACACCGCCGGCGCGGGGGCGACGTACACCCCCCCGTGGCCCATCACGCCCTCCTCCCCGGCTGGTTGGATGCGGCGCAGACGACAGCCATCCACGCGGAGGGTGCTGCCGCGCGAGACGTGCACAAAAAGGGGCAGCGGTGCGGCTGCGGCTGCGGCTGCGTCTGCGGCCGGACTCGGCCACACGGCCTCCTCTGGCCGCGCCGCGGAGGCGATGAAGTTGAGCTCGCCGGTCGCTCCTGCGCCGAGGTGGAGGAGGTGCCGCGCCGCTGTCGCTGGTGGGGCCGCGTCGTCGCCGCCGCCTGGCTGCCCCCACAGCGGCGTCACGAGACACGTCGTGAGGACAACGCGGGAGCTGGGGTGGCGGGCGTGGACGAGCGGGAAGGCGTGATAGCCGGCCGCCGCCGCTGTCGCCGGCGCCACAAGAAAGAAAGTCTGGCTGGCGGTGAAGGACCCACCGACGGCGACGTCGACGGTGGCGCTCTGCGGGGAAACCACCGCGTCGGCGACAGCGTCGGCCTCGGCGCCGACCGGCGGCCTGCGCGCCAGCGCGACGACGGCGGTACGCTCGACGCGGCACACGCCATGCACGAGGCACCGCCCCTCCACGATGGAGGCGCCGTCGGCCAGCACCGCCGCCGCAGACTGGCACCGGTGCGACATCCACGCGAGCCCCCGCAGCTCCGCGAGGGTGTAGAGCCTCCGCGCCCACACCGGCGCACCGCCCGCCACCGCCGCGACATTCCGCTGCCGCTGTGTTAGCCGCCGCCGCAGGGCGAACGCCCACAGCGCCCGCAGCAGCCACGCCGCCGCCTCCACCCCTCGCCGGAGACACCGCTGCAGCGCGTGCAGCCGGCGGTGGGGGAGGGATCCGTACCAGTACAGCGGGTGGAGGCAGGGCGCGATGAAGGAGCGCCGCGCCCCGCTACTCGGGAAGAGCGGAATGCCCCCGTACGCGGCCCGGGGGTCCAGCCCACCGCCACCACCACCACTGCTGTCGCTGCCGCTGCCGGTGGGGCCGCCGCTGATGCGGCAGTGGCCGCCGTGGCGGACCACCAGCGCGTAGTTGATGTTCATGCCCCCCTCCGCGTCGGCTGCGTCGGCCGCGCCGCCCTCGCCGCCGCCCCTGCCGCGGAGGTGGCACGACAGCAGCGTCACACGCGCGCCGCCCGAGACGCACACCGCCGCCCCTTCGCACGCCTCGAAGCGGCAGCCGCTGAGCTGCGCCGTGGCGCCGTCCTCGGCGCGGAGGCCGTAGTGGACGCCGCACTCCCCGCCGGGCGACGGCGCGCCGGAGAAGGAGCCGCCGTGCACCGTCGCGCTGCACTTCCCCTGCATAAGAAAGCACACCGGGCGCACCCCGCGGCCGTCAAGGTTGTCGGGGCGGGCGAGCAGCTCGGCCAGGTCACCGCCCGAGCGGCCGGCACTCCGGCCCAGCGGCGACGACAGAGTCACTTCGAGGCGCGTGCGCTCGCCCGGCCGCACTGGGGGACGCTGCTGCTGCTGCTGCTGCTGCTGTTGCTGCTGTTTCTTTGCGGTGACGATTGCTGCCCCCGGACGGCAGCCGCGGCTCGCGGCGGCGGCGGCGGCCTCGGGCGGGTCGACCGCCTCGAGGTACGACTCCTGCATAAGCCGCACCCCCACGCGCGCGCTGCCCGTCACCCTCACGTGACCTTCCACGCGCAGGTAGCTGCCCACGACGTCGAGCCCGACCCGCTTCGCGCTGTACGCGCCGCTCGCGATGGTGCAGCGGGCGTTGGTGAGGGCGACGACGCCGTGGACGGCGTGGCAGCGGCAGTGGTGCATCGCCGCGGCGCTGCCCTCCTCCGAGTAGAAACCCCACTCGACGTGCCGCGCCCGGCAGCGGTGGGCGGTGAGCCGCGTCTCCGGGCCGCGCGTCCAGAAGCCGATGTTGGCGTAGCGCACCTCCACCTCCGTCGCCGTGCACCGCCCCCCCGTCACGACGTGCACGCCGACAGTCTGTGCGCTTCGTGCCGGCAGCGCGAGCCGCGACAGCGCGGCCTCCTCCAGCAGCCGCACGTCGACCGAGTCGGCCGCCCCGGCGCGTCGGTAGGCCTTTCCGAGAAACTGCGCCGCGTCGCGGGGGGAGCCGTCGATGAAGCACTTCTCCAGCGTTGCGGTGCTGCCAAAGGAGACGACGATGCCGTACGCGTCGGCGCGGCTGATGACGACGCCGACGCAGCTCATGGAACTCCGCTGGCACTCAATTGCGGTGCCGCCGCCCTCGTAGACGGAGAGGTAGTTTCCCCCGCAGATCGCGCGGCGTGGCGCGGTCGCACTCGCCGCCGCAGCAGCAGCAGGGGGAGAGGGAGAGGGAGAGGGAGGGGCGCCGCTGCTGCTGATGGCGGCACAGTCGGCTACGGCGTGTGGCACGCCGACGATGGAGGCGTGCCCGCCCTTGTAGACAAGAACGCCGTTCCGCGTCGCCGCTGCGCCGCAGTGCCGCAGTTTCGCCGTCGCCCCCCGCAGGATCGAGTAGCCGCGCTCGCAGTCTGCCGCCATGCAGCGCACCAGCGTCGCGGTGGCGGCGGTGTCGAGAAAGAAGGCGATTGGGTAGCCGACGGAGAGGCAGTCGACAGCACTCACCGTCGTGGCCGACACCGCCGCGAGCCCCGTCGCCCCATCATCCACGCCCGCCTCCGTCGCGTCCGTGTCGTCGGAGTCTGTCGCCGTCCGCTCCGCACCCGCGGCGGCCTCCCCACCATCTCGCCCATCGTCCGGCGGCGGTGCGGCCGTCACCTTCCACTTTGGCCGCCACAGCACCGACCGCGACAGCTGCACCGCGCCGTTCGACAGCAGACTGAGACCCGCATCGCGCGGCCCCGCAAAGACGGCTCCGCTCGCGTGCAGCACTGCGCCCAGCACCTCCGCGCCGTTTTCCCCACCTGCGAAGACGCAGAAGGGGTTGTCGATGGGGAAGGCCATGTCAGCTGGCATAGCCGCTGTGTAGGCCAGCGCGGCGGCGAGGGCGTGCCGAGTGCGGCGGCGGCCCCCCAGCAGCGGCGCATCCACCGCAAAGACGACCGGGCAGGCGTCGACGCGGACGCTCTCGTCCACATCCGAGGAGGACGGCGGCAGCGGCTGCGAGGAGGGCGAGTTGGCGCGCCGCAGTATCCGGGCTGCCGCGTCGTGGTAGGACGGGCAGCTCTGGCGGTATCGAAGCAGAAAGTCGCGGATGGCCGCGAGTTCGGCCACCGCCACCGCCACCGCCGCCGGCGCCGGCGCCGCCGCCGTCCTCTCCGCAGCGACGGCGGCGGAGGTGATGTGCTTCAGGATGGCGCATCGAAGAGCATACCCGGACGCCGTCGCCCCGTCCCGCGAGGCCCCTCCCCCCGCGCCGGCGTCGTCGTCGTCGTCGATGTCCTCGCCGTCCTCGGCGTCGTCGCCCCTGTCGTCGCCGCAGAGCACGTCGCACTTCCCCTGCTGCAGCACAAAGAGCCCCACCTTCCTCGCCTCCGTCGAGCACCGCCCGAGACTCGCCTTGGAGGAGTCGATGGTGAAGCCGTTGACGACGTGGCGGGCGTGGCAGCCGTGGAAGCTGGCGACGGACTGGGCCACCGCCGCGTACCCAAAGTAAACGCACTCGGCGACGCAGTGCCGCGCCGTGACGGCGCCGCCCAGCTGCACGTCGATGCCGGTGTGCCGCCGCTGCTGCGTGACGGTGGGGCACAGCCGGCCGGGGAGGTCTGCCCACCACTGGCCGTCGCCCGCGTCGCCGTCGCGGTGGATTGAGAGGTGTGTCGCGTGGAGGAGGACGGCCGGCACCGTCACCCACACCCGCTCGCAGTGGCCGCGGCAGCCCTGCAGCGTCAGCGCCCCCCGCCCCCCGGCCGCCAGGACGGTGTTGTGTAGGTCCACCGCGGCGTCGCCCTCCGCGAAGATGGCGTACTCGCAGTGGGCGACGTGCAGCGGCGTCACGACGCTGTCCGCGACGCACAGCCGCGCCGAGTTGGACACAACAAAGAGCCCCCGCATCAGCGGCAGCCGCTCCGCCACCTCCTCCTCCGCCGTTTTCGTGTGTCGGAGGGAGAAGTGGGGGCGGCGCTGACGCTGGCGGCGGCGGCCAGCCCGGCCCTTCTGCGCATCGCCGTCGCTGGAGGAGGTTTGCTCTGGGCCGCTTCCTCCCGTCGACGCCGTCGCGTTTTCTGCAGACTCGTCGGGCGAGGAGGGGGCGGCGCGCTGGCACTGCGGCTCGAACCACGGCACCGCGCGCGACACGACCGTCCCCTCGAGCACCTCCACGACCGCGTTGTCCAGCACAAGGATGCCGTCCGGGCGGGCGGCTGCGGGGGGCGTCACCGCCGCCTTGCCGTCTGCCGCCGCCTCGCCCTTCTCGTGCGGGGAGAGGAGCTCGTCCTGCACCGCAAGCGCCACGTCGCAGCCGCGCAGCGACACGTGCCCGTGTCCCTCCGCGACGATGGAGCCGACGAAGGTGCAGTTGTGCATCGCGAGGGACCCTAGCACGCGCAGGTGGCCGTACACAAACACATCCCTGAGGGTGATGGAGTGCCTGTGCGCGACCACGCACGTTGCGGGGGCCGTCGACGGCGGCGCGGTGGGGGCTGCAGCGGCGGAATCCGCGCTGGGGGGAAGCCCACGCTGCAGAAGCAGCGCCAGCTTCTTGGACTGCAGCGAGGACGATGGTGCCGGCGAGTGGGAGGGGGAGGGGGAGGTTGGGGGCGACGGGGCGCTGGCTGACAGTTCAAACCGCAGCGGCAGCGTCTCCCCAACCGATTGATCGCCGGCTGCGTTCTCGCGCGAGTGCATGTACAGCGGGAGGACGTGGTGGGGCTGGTTGTGTGGCCGCGGGCACCGGCTGCAGTACGCCAGCGCGCGCCGCCGGCACTGCGTCAGCGGGGGTTCGGCGAGGACCGACAGGGAGCTGCCAGCTCCACCGGCGCAGCTGTCCAGCTCCGCGACGACAGCGGCCTCATCAATCACGGCGGCGTAGACGGAGGTTGCTGCTGTGGCTGCGGTGGTTTCCACCCCCTCGCGTGGGGGTTGGCGGCGCGCCGTCATGTGCGTGCGGACTCCGTCAAGGACAAAGTGCGATACCGCCCTCGTGTCCGTGAGGCGGCGTATTGGCTGTGACTGTGGTGGGGGTTGTGGCGTCGTGGGCCTCGGGCCGTCCTCACCCACCGCCACCACAGCTGCTGCTGCTGCCCCCGCCCCCAATGCGGCGGTGCCGCGGAAGAGGTGCGGGTGGCAGCGGCGAATGTGGCGGATGCCGTCCTCGTGCTCCTCCGATGAGTACCACGTAGCGGCCGCCGTCGTCGCCGGCGCGGCCGCGTCGAGGCCGCCGCGGCCGACGCCGCTCGGGAGGACTTGCACGCTGCTGCCGCGGGTGAAGGGGTTGAGGGTGTCGTGGAGGGCGATGAGGAAGAGCTCCATGTTCAGCGGCGTGGGGGCCCACCCCGTCTGCGACATCAGCTCCAGCGAGCACAGCGCGCCAAAGTGTATGAACGGCGCGATGAGACGCGGGGACTGGATAAAGACGAGCGGCATCTGCGACGATCGCCCGGCGCCCGGTGCCGCGGCGTCCTCCCCGCGCTCGGCCGCATCGTCGCCGCCATCTGTGAAACAGAGCTTGATGTTAACAATCAGCTCCTCCTCCTCCTCCTCCCCCTCCCTCCCTCCTTCCTCTCCGTGCACCGCCGCGGCTGCAGGTGGGCGCCTGTAGACGAGTTGCACGTACCAGGTTGTGACGTCGTCCACTAGCTCAATCTGGAGGCAGCACGCCGGCCGGTTGCGGCCGCCATTCTTCTTGAAGTGCGAGAAGAGACGCTGGAGCTGCCGCAGATAAGCCACCGAGGGCATTATGATTGTATGTTATATATTATATATTATATATTATATATATATATATATATTATGTGTGGGTGTGTTGAATAGTTGTTAGATGTTAAAGTGTAGTTACGACTATATGTATATATAATATAAATATATATATATATGTGTGTGAGGGAAGAAAAAAAAACTTATGACTGTTTGGATTTTAGGTTGAAATTAGTGATATGTGGTAGAAGAAAGAACAGATAGAAAAGAGAGAGAAATGCTAACCATTTCAGTTTGTGCTTACTCGTGATGTTGAAGAGAGGGGCGTGCGGGAGAGATGAAGCACAAGAAAAGAAAAAAAGGAAAACACCAAACAAAAAAAGGGGGAAAGCAAGATTGAAGAGCGAAGGTTCAAGTTGATATTATATATTGTGTGAGCAAAAAACAACAGATAAAGCAAAAAAAAGGGGGGAAGTGAATGCGACAAAGAAACAGACAGAAAGGAATTTAAAGTGAAATAGGAGGAGGAAGAACACAAAAGAACAACGACAAGATATTTAATCCAAAAGAGGAAAAAGAAGGGCAACGCCGCGTGTTCGTAGGATCGCGGCTGGTGGCGCAGAGGCGAAGGCAATCACACGCCCACACACACCCACACACACGCGCACGCGCACACAGCTAACCGAGAAAAAAAAAGGTGTATGGTCAGGCAACGAGAATTGCGGTTATGCGGGTATGTACGAGGAAAATTTGTGATTTGAAAGAGAGAAGAGGGGGGGGGGGTGGGGAGGGCGGGGTACACCTGGGAGAGCGCACGCAGGACGTTCTCTTCAGTTGAACCTGCGCACACACGCACACACACGGATACCGAACCGAAACGGAAAGAAGAAAGAAAGAAAAGGAAAGGAGAGACAGTGACAAAGGAAAAAAAGAAGTTATGAAGAAGGAGAGAGAGAGAGTGTGTGTAATGAAAATAAGTTGTTGGACG
>AUXJ01005270.1:0-16562 GCA_000482205.1 Herpetomonas muscarum
AGTATGAATGATGCTGATGTATTAAAATGAGACAAAAATGAAAATGAAAAAGATATTCAAAAGTAGATTAAAAAACATGGTTAATGTAAAAGATTCTTTTTTTTCCACCACTCACAGTTGCAGACGCCGTGTTGAGGCCCCCGTACGTTAAGACGAGCCACATGGTGCGTAACGGATTAAGTGCACTTTTTCTTCTTACAGCGGTCAGCAACGTGTGAATGGCAGGGTCGACCCATCCGACGGAAAGGATGAAAACAGTGCTGTTGCGCATCGCCACAGCAACACGCTCGTCGATTACGGTGCTCGAGCCCCCTTTTCCAACACGCTGGCGAACACCTATGCCAACGCAGCCCATAGGCAGAAGCGCTGTGTATCTGTGCATGTACATGGGTCTGTGAGTGAAAGACTGGTGGGTGAATGGACGTCCTGTTAAACGCTGGTGTGCGTCAGCGCCCATGGTCATAGGGGGGGGGGGGAAGGAGGGGGGAAAGAAAATGTGACAGTGCCTGTGTGCTAACACAACCACATTACTACCCAAAACCACCAAACCCACACCCAACACGAACCTCACACACACACACACACACAAACACACATACACAGAGAGAGGAGGGGGGGAGCAAGCTCGCAGTGACGGGCCTCTGCCATGCCGAGAGAAGATCTCTCACGCACACGCCTGCACGGTCGGTGGCGACAGCCCTCCCTCCCCAAGGAAGTACATCAAAGCCCCCGGCATTGACCGAGGTTACCTCTAGCGATAGCAGAAGCAGCCTTTTTTGTTTCCATCCCATCCGCGAACGGAGCGTTCCCTCGTTTTCTGCTCTGATTTTGTACCTGTCAATGTCACAAAGGAGACGTGAAACGAGACGACGAACCTGAGCATGGGTCCTTGTGATCCTATCCGTTCGCGCACCCAATGCCCCCTTCCTCCATGCGGAAAGCTACGTTTTTTTTGTTGTTGCTACTGGTGTTGCTTAACGCCGCATGCCACAGCCGACTCTAGGCCATACCCTACTCGGCCTTGTTGTCAACAGCGTCCTGGTCCTTGTACTGGTCCGGCTGCGTGGCCCTGTCGCTCTTGATGTCGTCACCCTCGTACGGGCGGAAGAAGAAGATCTGGATGATGAAGCACGCAATACCAACGGAGCCGAAGAAGATGAAGGCGATGGCCTGGCCCTTGTCCTGATCGCCGGACGCGCCGCCGGACATCTTCTCGGTCGCGATGGGATAGAACACGTTGATGATCACGTTGAAGATGAACTGCATCACCTGCGTGATGGACGCACCCTTCGGGCGGAAGCTGGGCGGGAACAGATCCTGCGTCAGCACGTAGTAGCAGGGGCCGACAAACAGCTCGAAACCGAGAATGAACAGGAGAATGCCGGTGATGGCAACGCCGTTCTTCACATCCTCGTTCGCCGTGACGCCGGGGTAGACGGGGATACCGCACATGAGCAGACACATGGCACTGGTGAACGCAGAACCAAAGAGGAACAGCTGGCGCATCGTGAACATGGACGCGAGCGGCAGAGAGGCGAAGGTCGTCACAAAGTTCCACACCATGACGACGAAGTTGCCAACCAGCGGGTCGAGGCCAAGACTCTTCATGATCGTCGGCGCGTAGTTCATGACGGCGTTGATACCCGTCAGCTGCAGCGTACCGGCCATGACGGTGCCCATGCCGAGGCGGGGAAGCATCTGCATGATGGAGAACTCGTTGGGGTCCAGGACGACGCCATGCTTGTCATTGTCGTCGTCGTCGTCGTTGGTGGTGAACTTGGCGCGGCTCTCAGAGACGTACAGACCGAGGCCGATCATGATGATGGAGAAGAGAGTGGAGAAACCGCAGAGAGCCTGCATGCGGGCCGCGACGTGGTGGTCCGTCTCGTGACCCTTGTAAATGCTCTGGCCGACGGCGAGGCCGACGGCGGCAGCCATGAAGATGCCGAACGTCGTGAACACCTGGAACAGCACACCAATCATACGCTTGTACTTCGGGTGGCCGTTCTGATCCACGTACACGGGGCACGCAACGCCAATGACGCCGAGGAACAGACCAATGACGAAGCGGCCAACGATCAGCACCCAGAACTCGTTCTCAGCGGCAGACACGTGGTACATCACGGAGCAGACGATGCCGACGATGCCCACAAGAAGGAAGGAGAGCTTGGCACCGATGGCAGTCACGAGGGGGCCAGCAAAGAAGGAGCCAAAGAGGCAGCCAACGATCATGGAGCCGGCGAAGATACCATTATCGGAGGGGGAGTAGCCAGTCTTGTTCTGGCATTCATCGTCCTTGTAGTTCCACTTGCAGCGGCTGTCATCGAGGCATCCGTGCTTGGCTCCCTCGATCGTGCCGGGGAACTGCTTCTTGCCGTTCGGGTAGAGGACACGGCAGGAATAGTCGTACCAGCCGCAGTAGCCGTTAAACTCCGAGTACCACTTGCAGTCGGCGTTCGAGAGTGTCTCGCACCCCTTCCTGGCGTCGTAGGAGGAACAGTTCATGCTCATCTCGTACAGCGTCGAGTAGACACCGACGAAGCCGATGGAGTAGCCGTTGATGGTGGCACCGCACGCCTGCACGGTAGCAACCCTCATGTTGGCGGGATCAAAGAAGGATTTGGGGGCACCATCGTCCTCCTGCTGCTCCTCGACAGACGGGGGCTTGTCCTCAAGGCTGTCGGCGGGCGACTGGTTGGTGGGGCGAGGCTGAGGAGCGGTCGGCTCCTCGGTCACGGGCACAACAGTGTTGTCAGCCATCGTGAAGTCAACGGCGGAGAATACGCTGCGCTGAGGGTTTGGCGGGGGGGGGGGGGTAATGGAAGGGACTTTTTGTATGGGTGGGAAATACCGAGTTGTGGTTTGTGTGTATGCGTTTTGACGTCTTAGGGGTAGCGAACAGGTTGTCTTACTGTAGCGTATGCAGATGTGAACGGTAGTTGTACAATGGAGAAATGTTATTTCATAAGGTCATGAACAGGTGGAAAGGACGGAAGAAAATAGTTACGATAAACCAAAGACGGTCGCAAAAGTGGTAGCCATAGCGCATTGGCTCGGGTGTTCGGGGGGAGCGCCTTCCACTTGACTCCCCCACCATTGGGGAAAAAAAATTATACGAGCTCTCTTTCTTTCCTTCCATCTCGCCGTGTGAGCAACTGCGAGTTCCTCTCACGGGGTAGCTCCACCTGGCAATGGAAGTCATCTTAGCATCCCCGTGCATGTTCACGGTACCCCTGGAAACCAAAAGTACGTCCTTCTAAACATGGCAGCTTGCACTACCTTGCCCCGCACCGGTACATCGAAGATAGTATGAAATCCCGGACACGTGAGCGACATGGTGTTATCTCTCTCTCTCTCTCTCTTCTTTCACTTGCATCGGGTTATGAGTGTATGTGTTGTTGTTGTTGTTGTTTTCGTATCAGTGCAAGGTGTAGTGGTGAATGCCATCGGATAAGACAGAAGACGTCACCCTGGATAAGACTAGCCAACGCCTCTGAAAGAGAGGAAACAGAAAAGTGGTAAAAACAAAAGCAAAGGTGGTAAAGAAAGGAAAAACCAGCAGAAGACGTGAGAATGCGATACTCTGGAGGTGGCAGAAAGGGCAAAAGCAACGCTGTGGTACGCCTTGCAGTTGCCTGCGTGTACGTATCTGGTTGTGTCCTTGTGAATGCGATCTGTGTGTGTGTGTGTGTGTGTTGGGCGTGTATACAAGTGTCTACCATTCATACAAGTCGGCGTCATTGGATAAGAGAGCGGCGCAAAGGAACTGTGCTCTCCTGCACTTTTGCACACGGCCATTCTTCTTCTCCAAAGAAGGCTAACTGTCCATGAACCACGTAGACACCCCGTAAACGACAAACACAGACCCACACGCAGCCATACAAACACGCGTCCACACCGATGCATACAGTCGCAACTTTCCATCACCTCCTCTCAAACATTCGTGGCTTGCTTATCAGGTGCTCGACTCTGTCTAGTCCTCCTCTGGCATACACCTACACCGCGTTTTTTTTTCGTTTAGTGACGGAGAATTAGAGGAAAAGAAATGAAAGATGTTAGTGTTAAAGCCTCCATATTTTGTCTTTTTCTTTAGTTTCACTTGGCCAGCTCCCTAGATGACGACTTGGGAAGTGGGGGGGGGGGGGGCTGTGTCCTGTAAGGAGAGCTCTTCCTGGACGGAAGTTTATTTCATCATTTATGCCAAAGTGATATGCACGCTCCCTTATATATAGGATCATCAAAGTGCTGCCGGCAGTGTCTTTCTCTCTCTCTTTCTCATTGCCACTGATGTGGTGGTGAGGAAGCGGGGGGTTGGAGGGGGGGCATGGGGTGGTGTTGTTGCGTGCGCCGGACCTTCGCCCATCGTCGTCACGAGCCATTTGCCCACACACACGCCCCTTCTCGCAGTGGAGTGACACCTGACGTTGACACACACACACACAGAGAGAGACCCACGTACACAACAGAACAACGGGATATAAAAGGATACACCATGCGTCCCGTGAATGATCAACATGTACAAGGGGCGTAGCTACAAGGGAGGGGTATTGTTAATACTCAAGATTCGCTCCAGCTCCTAGGCAGAAGCGAAGGAAAAGGGGGAAGTGGAGGAAAATGGAAGTGGGAAAGACGGACGGAGGGGATAGATTAGTATTCGGATTTGACTGCCGCCCTGGACGGGGTGGCACGCGCCTGTGCTTACTTACTGCTTCAGCTGAGAGAGGAGCATCTCGAGGGCCTTGGTACGCTCACCAAAGTCGCGGATGGCGAGGCAGGAGCACTTAAAGGTCTTGGTGATCTCACCAGAGGCGTCCTTGCGCACGAGGCCGGCCCACTGCGCCAGCTCCTCGCGGCTCTCGACCTCGACGAAGTCGATCGAGCCCTGCTGCGCAAGGGCGGTCACGAGCTTCTTGTACTCCTCGTCCTCGCAGTCGGCCGCCAGGAAGCACATGTGCGCGGTGCGGCGGTCAAGGGCGCGGGTCACCTCGGAGAGACCGCAGATGAGGCCGTTGGCCTCGAGCGCCGCGCGGATGACGAGGCGGATCGCGTCAGAGAGCGACTCCGGATCCACATCCGCCAGGGCGATGGTGGCCGGGGCGGCAACGGTCTCAGGGACGTCGATGCGCTGCTCTTCCTGCATGGTGAATAGGAAAGGTGGAGTAGGGAGGAGGGTGGGGGGTGGGTGAACGGGCTGGTGATTAAAAGGAGCGAGCAAGGGCGAGTGAGAAAGGCGTGATGAGTTAGCGGTTATCTATTGGTACAAATGTTCAAAAGGGGTATAAAGGAACAAACGATGTGTTCGGTCGAATTGTGATGAAGGAGATGAAGTGTTGACACAGGCATCAGAATATAAAAGGTGGTCAGCAGAGGAGTGGCTGGCTAGCATACGAGGGAAGAGGGAGAACGGCAGTGCCGTACAGATTACACTTTTACCAATGGTAGCAGAGCCAGAGACGAGGCTGAACATGCACTCCATCAGCCGGATAGCCTCTTTGCTCTTTTCTTTTTGCCGTTGTTGCTTCGTACTCTGTCGATTAGGATCGTAGAACAGCTGGCGATACCCCTTCTTACCAGGGGCGTGTCGCGACACGAGAGTCCCCCCTGTGTGGCTAGGACTGGAGAACATTGAAAAAAAACAAGCTGACTCTGCAGCCCACGGTGGGGCTGGATACGAAGATACCAATGCATGCTCCTGGCACACAGGACTTGAGAAGGGGACACACAGGAGAGCAAGACAACACACACGCAGGCACAGATTTCGTTACCGAATCATACTGGTAATATCCGTCCGTCGAAAGGAGGGAGACCAGTGTATATGTGTATAGACACACGTGTGCCAAGGATGAGTGGGGCGTTAAATTGCTGGGGACGTTTCTTTTCTTTTGTGCGTGTCCTTTCAGCGACGATAATTGCTGGTGTTAGTAGAGGAAAGGGGAAAGGGGGAAGGGAGGGGGGGGAATAGGTACACGAGGGATAATAATACAACAAGCCGTGTGGAGTCCCTCCCCCCCCCCCGTCAGTCCCACCATTACACGCACGTACTACTGGCACTGGCGAACTGCCTCAGCAAGGTCCTGAATGTCGTGCGGTCCGGTGCGGCAGCACCCGCCCACCACTCGAGCACCGAGCCTCACCCAGTCCCGCGCGCAGGCCGCGAGGGTTTGCGCGGTGGGTGGGAGGGATGGGTCGGCGCTCCACGTCTTGCTAACCGCATCGTAGATTTCCCCGGAGTTGGGGTACACGACCATCGGCTTTGACGTGTGCGCCGCCAGCGTCGCCACGGCTGCCGTGGCGAGGCGCAGCGGGATGCAGTTGAAGCCAACGGCCACGACATTGCTCTGGTCGCTGAGCCAGTGGGCAATGTCGGCGATGGGCGTGCCGTCGCTGATCTGCGTGACGGCCACCGCCTGCCCCTCTCTCGGGGGCGCCCGCACGGTGAAGGACACCCAACACTGCACGGCGGGAAACTCGCTGGCTAGCAGCGCGACAACGGCCCGCACCTCCGCCGCGGACGGCTGCGTCTCGAGCGCCAGTATATCCGCGCCGGCGCCGACGAGTGCGGCGATGCGGGGGCGGTGGAACGCGGCGAAGTCCTCGTCGGAAAGGGTGTACTCGCCGCGGTACTCAGAGCCGTCGGCGAGGTAGGCGCCGTAGGGGCCGACAGAGCCAGCAACGAAGACCACCTCGCGGCCCAGCAGCGGACTCGACGAGCGGAAGGCGTCGCGCGCGGCCTTCGCCGACTCCACCGACTGCGCGACGGCGCGCACTGCCGCGGCCTCGCTGATGCCGCGCTGCTCCTGCAAGGCCTGCGGCGTCGCCTGGTAGCTCGCCGTGATGAGGCAGCGCGCACCCGCCGCCAGGTACGAGTCCTCCACCGCGCGGATCAGCTCCGGGGCATCGAGCAGCACCTTCCCCGACCACAGAGGATCCGCCAGGTCACAGCCACGGGACTCTAGCTCCGTCGCGAGGGCGCCGTCAAGCACCACAATCCGGCTGGGGTCGGCAAGGTAGTCCTTGAACGAAGGCGGCACTGTGGACAACCCGGACATGATGGAATAGCTCTACAAGGCAGCGGAGAAGGGGGGGGAGGGGGGGGGTAACGATACTGATGATGCGTAATATCCACCTCTTGCTAATGTCGCACAACAAGATCATCAGAGGAAGCAGTATGGATACATTTGTATGAGGAGGGGATTAATAGCAATATTGTGTAGTCAGTGCAAACACGCTGAGCACCAGCTAGACATGTACGTGCGCGAAGGCAGAAGAGACTCTTACGGCGGTCCAAGACGCCCCCCCCCCTTTTCTCATCCTTAAGCTAGCCAAGGACATGCACATCAGCGATATCCACTGAGGTGGGCATAAAGGGGGAGGGAAAAAGGAGTACATATGGGCCCCGTGCGTGTAGTTCCACCATTATAGCTCTACTCTATATATAGCATATATATATATATATATGCCCATGTGTATTTTTCCTTTTCTTTTAATGGTTACCCAGTGCCTTGCTTGAGGTCAACAGGCCGATCAAATTTAAAGATGAAAGGTAGAGGGAGAGCATAAGCAAAGAAAGAAAAAAACAAATGTACAAGACGTGTAGACGCGCCAGGAACGAAGGAGGCCACGAGCATATCTGCTCACGTATTGCCTGCTGCTTTCGCCATATCTTTTCTTCGTCTTTTTCTCTCCACCCTACCAGAACGGGCACCAGCCCTGGAAGTGCCTGCAGAGGTTCTCGTTGGACATGGCCTCTTCGATCAGCTTCGAGACCTGTTGCTCGACGGGGAGGCCCTCGTCCTCGCTGCCCTGGGCGTGGTGCAGCAGCAGCGGGAACTCGCGGCCCTCGAGCTTCTCGGCGATGCGGCCAACCACCTTCTGCGCCTTGCTGGTCTGTCGCTGCGAGTGGGAGCTGCGTAGCGAGGCTGCAGAGGTCCCTGTGGAGGCCGCCGGGACGCGGACGCCCGCGGCGGCGGCTGCCGCAGTTGGAGGGACAGCGCCACGCGCCGCCGGCGAGGAGGCCGCCAGCTCGCCCCGCAGCGATGCACCGCCGTTGCCGAGACCGCGGAGGCGCACCGAGCGGGGGTTCAGGCTGCCCACCTCGTAGGTGGCCTGGCGCCGCTGGAAGGACTCGCCGAGCTCTGTGTAGGCTGCGTTCTTGATGTAGCCGCCGGGGGCATTGCTGTTGCAGCTGCTCCCGACGACAGATCCCCCTGTGCCACCGGCGCCGCGGCCGGCGGCCTCGCTCCCGCCGTCCCCCTCCTCCTCCTCGGGCTCGTCGCGCCACCAGGAGACGAGGGGGTCGTGCACGAAGGCCTCGAGAAGGGCCAGCAGACTGCTGCCCTCCTCGCGCAGCATGCCCATGACGTTGATGCAGCCGTGGCGGAAGAGCCCCTCAATGCCACCCATCTCCATCGCCTTGACGAGCATGCGGGTGAGGCGGAAGGGCACCTTCTCGGGGAAGGCGCTGCGGTTCTGCGCGACGTCGAAGCAGTCGCCAAAGTCAATGTGCACGATGCGGCCGCTGAAGGAGTGGATCATAAGGTTCGACGGGTGGCGGTCGCCGAGGCCGAGGATGTGCCCCACCATCGACATGGTCGCCAGCGAGCACACGTACGTTGTCCGGCGGTCAAGCCACGTCTCGGCGCTAGGTGCGCGCATCCACAGCGAGTTGGCCAGGTCCGTGCCCTCCGTCTGCTCCAGCGCGTACTCGAAGGGCTCGACGTGCTGGATGGTGGTCAGACGATCCAGATCGACGCCGTAGCTGTGCATCAGGTTCACCTCAATGGACAGGTATTTGCCGTGCACGCGGTACTCCTTGACGAGCTGGTGCAGTGTGTCGCAGTGGTCCACCCACCCCACCAGCCCAGCATTCTCGCTCAGCGGCGTGACAGAGTAGACCTGAATCATGCTGTCCTGGCGCTGAATCGCCGAGTGCTTCTCCATCAACGTGTTCACAAACGAAAGCAGCTGCATCACGCGCTCGTCCAGGCGGAGGTCCTCGTGACCCTTCAGGAGGAACTTGTACACGACGCCGTCCGTGCCATGCACGTAGAGTCGTCGCGGGTGCTGCTTCGAGCTCATCACCTTCAGCGTGCTCTCAAAGGAGGCGATGCGCGGGTACTGGCCAACCTCCTTGTACTGTCCCGGCACAACCAGCGACAGGTCCTTGCCGCTCTGCAGCAGCTTCGGACTCACGAGCTGCAGCGCCAGCGAGGACATGTTGTTGATCTGCTCGTCCATGCGCTTGACGGCGGCCTTGAAGCGGTTCCACGCCTCCTCCATGTACACGTCGTTGCCGAGCGAGGCGGCGCGGTGAACCGAGTCGCAGGCGCTGGTCAGCAGATCGCCAAACTCCGCGACAAAGTGGCACTCGGCCATCGTCTCAGGCGACCGCAGCTGGTCCAGCAGTGGCTGCAGCGTCAGCAGCACATTGTGGGCATTCTTGTCGCGCCCCCACTGATACCACGCCCGCTCCAGCTCGTCAAACCACAGCTCCGTCCACAGCACGGCACACCGCACCAGCTCATGGCACACGAGAGCGGCGTCGTTGACCATCGCGCGGCCGCTGCTGTGGAGGTCGGCGATGCGGCCAAGAATGCGCTGGGCCGCGCGGCGCCGCTCCTGCTGCTCCGAGGCGGTGGTAGGTGAAGTGAACGGCGGGGGTGTCGCGCCGGTGGCGCCCTGCTGCTCGTCGCTGACGCCGGTGTTGGTCACGTTCAGGCTGTACAGCAGCGCCTGTGGGTGGGTGCGGGCGACGGTGGTGAGCAGCCGCTGCACCGACTCGGACACGACGACGTTGCGGGAGTGCAGCCGGGCGATGATCTGGGGGAGCACCTTCAGCCACACCGACGGGCTCACCTGCTGGGCCTCGGCCCACAGCGCCTCGTTGTTCTGCACCTGCGGCAGGGACGCGTGGGAGAACCACAGCGAGAGGAAGCCGAGCGTGTCCTCGAGCTCCCCCGACAGGCAGATGCTCTTCAGGTAGCCGTCCAGCGCGCTGACAAGGTGGTCGACAGTGTTCTCCCGCCGCCCCGCCGTCCCCGGGCGGCCCCCGGGCTTGCTCACCAGGTCATTGTTGAAGCGCGCCCACGAGTGCCAGATGGCGCCATTCTGCCCGTCCAGGCGCGTCGCCTTCTCTAGGTGCGCGCGAATCTTCTCGTGGGTGCCGCCGTGCAGCGATGCCATCTCCACCTGCGGGGGCGTCGAGCGTCGCGCGGCCCCGTCGCTGACGCGCTTTTTCTTCTGCGCGAGCAGCCAGTTCCCGAGGCGGGAGTGACACACGGCGAGGCTCCTGCGGCTGTCCGTCGTCATGCGGGCCCAGTCGGCCCCCTCCATGACGCCGAGGTACTGGTCGAGCAGCTCAATGGCGCGGTCGCGGTCTTGGATGTCGTACAAGTGCTGGAACGCGGCCAGGGCGACGGCGGGGAGGGGCAGTTGCTCGTTGCTCAGGGCGCTGGTGATGGACTGCGCGCCGAGGAGTTCGTAGAGAATCTCGCTCGAGGTGCGCTCGCGTCCGCACAGACGTGAGAGGGAAGCGAAGCGGAGCCACATCCCCAGCTCTCGCGCGGGCGGGATAACGAGGGTGTGGTTCGCGAGCGTGCCGGGCCACCCCTCGTATGCCATCGACGCGAGCCGCTCCTCCCACAGCTCCTGCCAGTGGTGGAGCCCCTGCGGGTTGCTTGCGACAAACGCAAACTCCTCCAGCTCGCTGAGCTGCTGAATGCCGACGAACATGCCGTAGGCGCGATCGTAGCTCTCGGCCACCAGCGCCGACAGCACCGAGTCGAGCCGCTTTCGACACTGCTGGATGATCGGCTCGGCCTCGTGGAACTTGCCGCGGTGCGTCGCGAGGACGGCGCGGTAGAAGACCGCGGTAGTGCCCACATACCCGTCGTCGGTCATGTGCTCCGTGATATTCTCCATGTCGTCCCAGCACCGCAGCAGCCACGCCGCGTGGGCGCCGTACGGGGCCATTTCCGACGCCTCCTTTGCGCTGACGCGGGTGTGGTACGTCTTCCACGCGTCCAGCAGCTGCACCGAGTCGCCGAGGTTGTCGAGGGAGCGCATGAGGCCGACAATGTTGGAGAACTTGTTCGGCTCGGCCTGGAGCCCCTGCTGGTAGGCCTTGAGACTCTGCGACCACCACTGGAGCTTCTCGAAGAGCTGCGCGTCCATCATCAGCGGGATCTCCGACGCCGGACGCCCGGTCAGCAGGGAAAAGTTGCGCTGGAGGTACGTCAGCACCCCCTCCGCGCTCTCACGCTGCCCGAGGAGGTTGCACAGGTAGATGCTCTTCTCGCAGAGTTCCAGGAGGCTCTGCCACTTCTCCGGCGGCAGCGGGCGCGACCGGCCCCGCATCACGTTCCGCTCATACTCCCTGGTGGTTTCGTAGAACTGGAACTCGACGTAGTGCAACGCCTTCGAGTACAGGTTGCACCGCTCACTGCAGTCCATCAGCGTCTTGAGGTCAAAGAGGAGCCCGGCGTACACAGACTGCGAGCCGCCCTTCGGGTCGAAGCGCATCTCCGCCCGCTCCATGTACTCGGAGAGGTTCAGCAGCTCCAGGAGCACCTCCGACGGCACCCGCTCGCTGCGCAGCACCGCGCCGAGCAGCGACACTACTGTCTCGCGCGTGGAGCCGTCCATCTCGCCAAAGCACACCGCAAAGGCAGAGTGCAGCATGTGCCGGGCAAAGGGCTCGTGCAGCTGGGCGAGAGGGTAGGCGTACCCGTGGGACAGGGCCGGGCTCGACCGCAGCAGCTCCACCGACAGCTGCTTGAGCCAGTGGTTCCAGTCCTCCTCCGTCTCGCGGTCGCGGGCGAGCAGGACGATGCGGAGCGGCTCGAAGGGGTCCTCGCTCTGGCGGCACTGCGGGGGGTACTGCGCCTGGTACCGGGCTGCGGCGAGCGCCGCGGCCTGGGCAGACCTGCCGGCGTCAGGCGCCAGCACGCGGCCGCCGCTCCGCACCGCCGCAGAGAGCACGCTGCGCACCTCCTGTCCCTCCCGACCGTACTGCTCGAGGATGGGGTACATGAGGGCGGTGTACTTGGCACAGTCGCTGCCGAGGTTCAGTGCGACGTCGCGGACGGCGTCGAGGGTGACCGCGATCAGCGTCTCCGTCGCGATCGCAATGCTCTCGGCGTTGGTCGCACCCGCACCCGCGCCGGCGCCGCTGCCGCCCGTGCCACCTGCGGCGCCGTTCCCGAGGTAGCCGCTGACGCTGACGGCCTTGCCAGAGCCCGTCGTCGACGCGACATCGGTGCCAGCACCACCACCACCGCCGCCGTTGCTGTCTGTCGGGGAAAAGTACAGCGGCTGAGCCGCCGATGTCCCCGCCACACCCGTCGGCGACGCGCCGCCATTCGCGGCGACGGCGTCGAGGCTTGACAGGTCCGTCTCCTTGAGGATGCGGCAGAGGCAGTGGATGGTCCGCGAGGCGTGGTACGCGAGTCGCGGCAGCCGCTTCGCAAAGTGCCGGATCGCATCCACGGCGGCGGTGCGGCAGGCGAAGGGGTAGGCGTGGTTGCACGCGATGTCGCACACGCACGGGAGGATGTTGTGCAGGTAGCCGTCGAGGAGGGAGCCCATTTCGATAAAGAAGGCGAAGACGGGCTCACCAGAGCGCACGGGGTCGTCCTCGACGGTGTCAATGATGGGCGGGAGGAGCCGCGCCAGGCACGGGCGGAACTCCTCGTTCAGTGAGCGCCGGAGCTCCCCGAGGAGGCACAGCACCTCAATCAGCACCGCGCGGTCGGCCGAGGGCAAAAAGGCGGTGACGCTGCTCAGCACCTTGTCCAGGTGCGGGCGGATGTGCTGCCCAATGGTGTACACGATCCGCGTGAGGCGGTGCAGGAGGCGCTCGCGGATCTTGGGCTGGTCGCGGATGTGCTCCAGCGTCACGTTAATGATGTCGCCGTAGTAGCGCACCAGGGAGCCGCTGATTTGGCGGAGGGAGAGAGTGTTCGCGATGACGTCGACACCGCAGATGCACTGGTCGTCTGTCAGCGAAGTCAGCCGCAGCACATTAAGAACGTTCCTCACCACATTCTGCGCGACGGCGTCCTCGCCGCGGCTGCTGCCGTAGTGCGGCGTGATCACGCCGGCGTCAGTCGCGAGGTTGATGTTGCTCGAGTCGCGGAGGCGGCGGGTGATCTCCTTCACCTTGACAGGGTCCACCGCACCGATAATGCCCATCAGCTTCAGCACGTCGAGGCGAACCGGCCACGCCTCCTTGAAGCCGCCGTGCAGCGCGGAGAGCAGCACCGTCAGCAGCTCGGGGTGTGCCTCGTAGACGTCAACATCCTTCGTTGTGCGAATGATGTCGCCTAGTGCACGGATGGCTTCCTGCTTTTTGAGGATGTTGGAGCTGTCGAGAATGTGGCCAATGACGCACGACCGAATGCCCGCGACCACCTCCACGTCCTGCCCCTCCGCGTAGCGAGCGAGCTTCCCCACGCATGACAGCAGCGCGGTCTGGACGGGCACGGACTGCGCCGGGTCCATCAGCCGCGCGACGCAGTCCCGCAGGTGTGCGGAGACGTAGGGCTTCACCATCTCCGGGCACGACTCCACCAGCACGCCGAGGAGGATCGTCGACTGCTCCTGCTTCTTGGGAATCTGAAACAGGCGGATGTCAGCCACGCACTGCACCATCACACGGCGCAGCGTCGGGTAAACACAGGTGGGGTTGCGCCGCGAGACGCGGCCGAGCAGCCGCACCGCAGCCAGGCGATTCTGGTGCTTGTCGTGGAGGGCGGGGAAGAGCGAGCTGACAATCTCCTGCAGTGCGAGGGTGTCATCGTACTCCTCCGTAAAGCGGTCTAGGGTGTGCAGGCGGATGTCGCTCTCCGCGTCCGCCACCGCGGCGTTGACGAGCTTCCTGATCACGGTGCTAACCAATCGCATGTGCTCGCGACCGCGGTGAACGACGACCCCGGTTTGCGTGCGCTCGCACGGCGACGACCGCGTGCACCCGGAGAGGACTAGCTTGAAGCAGAGATTAATAGCGCTGCGCCGGACCTCCTCGTTGGGATCTGACACATACCGCACCACAGCGTCGCACAGGAACTGGAGGGTGGAGTAGCCGGTGAAGTCGAGGATGCTCAGCGCGTTCAGGTTCTCGAGAATGAACCGCGAGGCCTCGTCGGACGAGGGCGAGGAGGAGCCACCGGCGCCGCTAGGGGAGACGGGACCGGACCCGGGGGCTGAGCCAAAAGATCTTGCTACGGTCGGGGAGGACTGTGCCGGCTGGGGACATGCCGAGCCGGCTGGGGACGATAGGGGGCGCAGTCGCGCTGTTTTCAGTTGGGCCTTTGTGGCCTCTAGCATCTTGGCGAGGCACGTAGAGCGCAGCTCCGGGAAGGCGGAGCAGATCTTGGCCACGTCGCGCGAGAAGCCCTCCGTGATGGAGCCGGCAAAAAGTGACCCGAGGATGTGGCGCAGAAACGGCCGCACCGCGTTCGGCTCGACGGTCGATAGTGTCGCGAAGCACGACACCGCCTCGAGGCAGCGCTCCCGGTTGGGGCGCGGAGTGAGGGACGCCTCAATGTGCGACATCATCTGGTCCAGTATCGCGGGCACCAGCTCGGGCATGACAAGCACCAACTTCCCAATCGCGGCAAAGAGCATGGCGCGGTCGTCGGGCCCCTCCGTCGCGGTGAAGACAATCTTGGCCAGACTCACCAGGAGCGGCGCGGAGGCCTCCCTGAAGTAAGCCTTGTCGTAACTGGCGAAGAGCGGAAGCAGCTCGAGCAGTTGTGACATGATCTTCGTCGGGACGCCGTGCGAGCTGCGGAGCTGCTCATTCACAAAGCCCCACACACGCCGCACCATCGACGCGCCCTCGGTGGAGAGGGCCACAACGCGGTCGTCCGCGGTGCGGCTTGTCAGCGAGGAGAGGATGGCGTGGCACAGCAGTAGGCAGCCATGGAGGATGAGGTCGGAGCCGTAGGTCAGGCTGTTCACCACATCGCCAAGGAGCACATCCTGCCACAGCCGACAGAAGCTGGCGTCGGTGGAGCGGTACGTGATGCGGAGGACGTGGAACATGGCGTCGGCGCTGTTCACGCGGGTCATCTCAGCGGCATCGATGATGGCGCGCCGCAGGCCCTCCAGAATGCTGCTCAGATACGACACCATCGCAGACGGGACCTTGCGCACCAGCTGCCCGAGAAAGAGGCAGCCCGCCAGCTTTGTCGCCTCCGGAAACTCCCCGCGGTCGTCGCCGACGGAGAGCAGCAGGTTCCTACTTTGTGCCCCAAATGCGTTGTTGTGGAGCGGGTTCTTCTCCAGGAAGCCATTGTCCTGCTGCCCGCGTAGCAGCAGGAGGACGGAAAACTGCAGGCAGTTGTTCACGATGCCCTCGGCAACGCTGCTGCCATTGTTCAGCAACAGGCCCCATACGTTCGCGGCCTCGAGCCCCAGGGAGTACTCCCGCGTCTCCAGCACGCTGCGGACCAGAAGCTCTGAGAAGAACTTGGTCGTCTCGTTCGGCTCCATATACTCCACAGGCAGCAGCGTGTGCAGCACACGCACGCCTGCCCGCGTCGTCTCCGGCTTTGCAAACAGCCCCCGCAGCTGCTTATTAATCCAATTCGGGAGCACCTTCGAGTTAGCCGTCGACGCCGATTTCATCGCGCTACGGTGGAAGAGGGCATCCTTCTCCTCCTCCACGACGTACTCGAGCTTCAGTATTACTGACGGCAGCATCTCCCGCGAGCAGGCCTGCAGCTCCGCGAAGATGGGCTGCAGCTGCCCAATCAGCGGATGGGAAGAATCGTTCATGGAGGAAGTCATCTTGCAGTATCACAACTAACTTTTTTGGGGGGTACCACTGGTGCTCTTGTATAGTTGCTGACTACCAAATGGACTCCCCTCTCTCTGTGCCTGTCTGTCTGTCTGTGTGTCTGTGTATGCCCGTTGTGAATGGCTGGATGTGCTCGTGATCCTGTTGGTAGGTCGGCACCAAATGATAGAGCGTCCTCCTTTTTTTGTGCGTGAGTGTGTGTGTATTTCCTGCCTCGTGCTGTCGCCGTAGCAGGTGCAGTACGTGGGAGCTGTCAGCCACGCAAACAGCGGGGGGAGGGGAATGAGGACAGAATAGAAGGGATGTGGGTGGAAAATTTGAAGGGAACGATACTCCTTTTTTTTCGTTTCCACCCTCCCTTCCTGCGCGCTTCAACACTGTGTTATCAACAGCCACGTCAACTTTAAAGTTCGCCTGTTTAGTGCCCTTCTCAGTCCAGTGTCGGGAGATGGGGAGGGGAAAGGGCAGTTTAGATAGGAAAATAAAACCAAGGACTACAATGTGAGTATATATGTATAGGTATATGTGAGTGTGTCTTTTCTTTCCTTTGCCCGCAACAAACAAAAAAAGGCACCGAGCCGGGGGAAAAAGAAAGAGGGCCGTGCAGAAGTGCAGGAATGTAGGCGTAGATCTCTAGAGCACGTAAAAGATATTACAGCTCATGTACTAGCGGTGGTCAAACGACGGAGCACCGAAATGAAAAATACGGTTGGTTGCGGCTAGAGCCCACAAAACCCATATATATATATATATATAGATA
>AUXJ01005277.1:0-16745 GCA_000482205.1 Herpetomonas muscarum
ATGAGCCCGACGGCGATGGTAGGGATGCCAACCTCCTCGCGGATGGCCTTCGAGTGCGGAAGCTGGTAGCCGGGGCCGTACTGGATCTGCTGCTCCGGTGAAGCACCGCCCGACGAAACGTGCACCAGAGCACAACCCATCTCCTTCAGGCGCTTGCAGAGGACGATGGCCTCCTCCAGGCACCAGCCCTTCTCCAGCCCCGCCTCGCGTGTCCAGTCGGTCGCCGAGAGACGGACCCACACGGGCACCTTCGCGGGCACCGCGGCGCGCACCGCCTCGAAGGTTTCCAGGGCGAAGCGCATGCGGTTCTCGAGGCTGCCGCCGTACTCATCGGTGCGGGCGTTGCTCCAGGGGCTGAGAAACTGATGGGCCAGGTAGCCGTGCGCGAAGTGCAGCTCAATGGCCTGGATGCCAATGTCGACCGCCCGCACCGCGGAGTCGGCGAATGCCTTGACGGTGGCCGCAATGTCCGCCTTGGACATCTCCTTCGGGGGGTGCTCCGCCTCGTTGAACGGGATTGCCGACGGCGCCACCGTCTGCCACCCAACGCCGCCCGCCGCCCCGGGAGCGATCTGGCCGACGCCGTCGTTGCGCGCCGGGCTAAAGTACGACCCCTTGCGCCCGGCGTGCTGCAGCTGGATCGCAATAGGGACAGAGCTGTAGCTCCGCACGCGGTCCAGCACGCGCTTCATCGCGGCGGCCGTCTTATCGTCCCAGATACCGCAACACTGCGGCGAGATGCGTCCCTCCGGCACTACCGCGGTGGCCTCGATGATTACGAGGCCGGCGCCGGAGGTACACATGCTCCCGTAGTGCATCTCGTGAAAGGGCCCCATCTCACCGTTGGTGGCACTGTACATGCACATGGGAGGGACGACAATGTGGTTGGGCGCAACCAGCTCGTCGTCACTGCCGGGGATCGTCCACGGCTTAAATAGGGAAGGGGCGCGAAGAGACATACCAGCTATGCAACAAGTAGGGCAAAAGAAAGAATGGACGATAAAGTTAAAATAAGTATTGAATAATAGGAGCGATGCTAGTGCTCGATAAGCACAAAGGGGAAAACGTTTTCTCCGGGGTATTACCTCTAAATATTCCGCTCACAGGAAAGGGGTGAGAGAGAGAAAAAGAGAGAGGGGAGCATACGAAAGGCACTAGATCATTTGTCAATTATGTTCATTGCACGGTATCAATGTGTATTGCCCTCGGGCGGGGGGGGGGGGGGGGTAGTGATGCGCGCCAGCGTGTCCCAGCCCCTCAACGCCGCACTCCCTGAGGAGAGAGAGAAAGAGAAGGGCTAACAGAGGGAACGGGCACTGTATATGTGATTATTACTTCTTTGCGTAACTACTTCGGATATGGGATTGGTGGAGGGAAAGGTGTATTTTTCTGTGCGTTGCTCTCCTCGTCAGCGGAAGCACAGAGTCGAGTCTAACAAAAACCCGATCGTCAAGCACCGCCGGTAAGGGAACGAGGGTAAAAAGAGTGAAAGAAAAAGGGGAGTAACAGGCCGTTCAGGAGAACCGCCGGTAACACATAAAAATATGTTTACACCGTGGGTCGCGGACATGTGCGTGTTTGTGTGTGAAGAAAGTATGCATTTTATAAAGACAGCAGCGATGGTGTCAATGCAAGAGAGGGAAAAAAAATAGCAGGAACTAAGGTAAACGTAAGAATAAAAGCGACCTCACACGCAAAAATCAGAATGAAGGAATAAAATAATAATAATAGTTGTGGGTGGGGGGAGGTGCTCTGAAAGTCGTCATCACAACCTCAAACTCACTGCAAGGAGCAGACACACACACACATGCGGCGCGCGCCGAGCCTACAGCTTGCTGGAGTGCTTCGGCCCGTTGAGGGACAGCCCCTTCATAAAGTCGCGCATCCGCATCGCATCCCACGGGAAAAACTCGGCGATGGTGAAGCCGACGACGTCGGTCGAGGCGGATACAGCTTTCATGATGGCGGTCAGGTGCTCCACCTTCAGCTTCCCCTCCGGGACGCCCTCCAGGTAGCCCTTCGGGGGGTTAGGCATCTGGAAGACGACCGAACTCATGTCGGCAGGGTCCAGCACGTCGAGGTCAAGGTGCACCGCGAGACGGGTGATGCCCTCCCGCTTGATCCACTCGGCGATGCGGCGCGGCCCGTCGCGCATGGCGTCCTCGGGGGAGACGATGTTGACGCCCTTTTCCTTGAGGAACTGGTCCTCGTGCGGCTGCACGGAGTGGACGCCGGCAATCATCACCTTCGCGGGCGGCACGGGGTTGTGCACGACGGAGGTAAGCGCCTGGCGGCCGTGGCCCATGAGGTTGGCGAGCACGTGCATGTGGGCGTTGGGGAACTCCTCCTGGGTGGAGGTGATGTCGGGGTGGGCGTCGAGCCAGAGCAGGCCGAAGGTCTCGTCCTTGTAGCGCGAGCTGAGGTAGGAGAAGGGGGCCAGGGAGACGCCGCAATCGCCGCCGAGGGTGACCACCCTGTCGGGCTCCTCCTTCTTCAGGATATCGAGGGCGTTCTTCAGGTTCTCCATGACGGCGCTCTTGCCAGTGATCGTGCCCTCAATCTTGAGCGGCTTAGAATCCTTGGGGTGGCGCACGGGGACGGTGACGCGCTTGTCGCAGGGGATGGCACCCTCGGCCAGCCAGCCCAGCATGAGGCCGCCAAAGTGGTAGGGCGGGTTGTTGCCGCCCTGCCACTGCGGGAACACAAGCTGGAGGGACTTTGATGACTTCGTGGTGGACATCGTGGAGAGTGAGGGAAAAGGGGGGGAGAGGGTGAGAACGATGAACTGACGCCTAAAGTGTGAAGGAATAAGGTATGTGTCTTACGAGGCGATGGGAAAACGCGTCGTCTGGGGTAGAATAAGAATCAGCACGTGAAGTTGCTGTTTTGTTAGTGACAATGCACTGCTGCGTTTTGTTAGGGGGGGGACGTTTTTTTTTCTTCTGTTTAATGGCTAAAGCAATGTGAATAATAATAAAAAGAGGAACCAGAGGCTGTCTCTATTTTTGATTGTTTTTTTTTGTTGTGTTGGTGTTTTGTGGTGCGGCGATACGTCTCTGACGAGGTATCCTGTCCGTGAATTATGTGAAGTGGAGATTCTACCCATGAGAAACAAAAAAGAAGCAGAGAGCGGAAGAAAGGATGATACAATTACGCTCACAGGATTACACACATATGCGTGCAGGGCAACGACGATGACTGCTTTGTTCATTTCGACGTGTCGACCGCTCAAATACCCCGCGTCGTCATTTCATTCATGAACATCAAAACAAACGGTCAAACTTCACTTGTCGATATAGCACAGCAATACACAATTATTATATACATTTTTTTTGCAAATGTGTGAAGCCGAATATCACAAAGAGACAAAGTAGATGAATCCGGAAGGTGGTGGCGGCCAGCCATCTCACGTTTCCTTCCTCATCCTGGTCTACTCGACGGTGTGTGTGTGTGTGTTGTTTTTACTTCCCCCTCACCCCCGCCGTCCTCTGCAGCGGAGTCGGAGGAATCGTTCAGGAAGGCGTCTAGTGAGAAGGCGTCGGCGTCGTCGTCCCCGCCTCCACCAGCCTCGCCGCCAAAGAGGATCACTGGTGTCGTCGCTGCTGCGACACCGCTGCCGGACGTCGGCTTGCCCGGCGTCGCGTCCCCCTCCTCCCGCACCCAGGCCTCCCCGCGGAGGCCAGCGAGTACGACGCACAGCGCGTAGGAGCGAATGTGCGGCGCAAGGCCAGCCGCCGCGCCGCCAACGAGATCCGCCTCCACGTCGCAGACGCGGAGGCTCTGGCGGTAGGCGACGACGCCGTCGTGGGCGCGCTCCCGGCGCGGCTCACTGTACACCGCGGCGACAGCGGCCCCCGCGCGTCGGGCCCTGTGGGCGACGTGCGTAATGTCGTAGGCAGCGGTGGGCGTCAGGTGCGCCCGCTCCGCCGCCAGCCGCGACGGCGACGGAGCCGCCGCCTCCTCGCTGGCGGGGCCCATGCTGTCGGCGCGGACGGCGTTGTGCCGACCGCCGCGCTCCCGCAACATGACGTACTCAATCACCAGGTGCGCGTTCGTCGCCGCCTCCTGCTCGGTCAGCTCGTTCGCCGCCGCGCTGCGCCGCAGCAGATCCTGCGAGGTGGCAAGGCGCTCCTTGGCAATCTCGGCCCGCACCTGATCCATATCAAGACCCGCGGCGGGCTCCGCCCGTGCGCTCTTGGCATCGTTAGCGTCCTCGGGGCCGCCGCCGCTGGTGCGGCTGGACCGCCGCTTCCGCCCACGCACCCACGCCTGGCTACTCGCGCCATTGTCCTCCGGGGCCGTGGTGACCTCCTTGAGGTACGCGTTGATGTCCATCAGCGCGCACAGACAGTCTAGTCGCCCACTATTATAAACAGCAAAAAAGTCGTCTGCCCGGAAAGAGTATCCGGTGCCTGTCAAAAAGGAACAGACAGGTGGGTCTCTACGTGACATCAGCGAAAACAAAAATAAAGGAAAGAGAAGGGGAGTGCGTGTGCACATAAGAAGGAGCAGTAAAGCAGATTCGAACACATGAGAACGGTCCTACAGGATTTGTATAAAGGTCATCCGCCGGTGCTATTCGCCGCCCCAGTGCACCGTCGCCAATATAACTCATTACAGAACACGAGTGCAACGTGGAAGCTGCTGGTTTTTCCCCCCTTCTCCTTCGAGTTGTGTATATGGCGTGTGAATAGCGTGGTGTGGTTTAGTGGAGACCCCCGAGCCGCGAGGGGAGTGATGGGCGGGGAGAGCAATCTAATGAGACCAATAAGTCTAGGAAACAGCGCCAGTTCGTTGGCCTTAGCCAGGACCAGCACGTGAACAGACCCTCTCTAAATCTAGCAATTGATAGTGGAGTAAGAGGGTAAGGGATACGGTAGAGAGGGGAGGGGAGGGGGGGGGGGGGGGCGGCTGCTCACATGTCGTGGAGTAACTGCATGAGCTCGTTCTTTTCGTCGACGAGGCCCTGGAGAGCCTGTTGGCTATGCAGCAGGCCGTTGCGCTCCTCCCGCCAGAGCACCTGTAGCTGCTTCAGTTGGCTTTGCGAGGCCGTGACCTGGCTGCGCTGAAATGGCAAGCACGCGGCAAACATCAGCTCCACCTCGGCAAGATAGTCAGGTGGCACCATTGGGCCGTTCGCGGCCGGCTCCATTGCCAATGTTACGTTGCCGCGTGCAGATCCAAACCCAGTGTGATCACGGGTGTGTCCCAGCATATGCAGGGCTGCCAAGTTCACCTTTGTCAGGACCTCCTCTAGCTGGGCATGTGTCGCAGCTGATAGCTGAGATCCGTCGGCCTCTATCAGGGACAACGAGTCTGAGAGGAACCGCTCACAGCTGCGCTGCGTCTCCTGCCACTGCTCCAGCGTCGCGTCCTGGTCGCGGGCGAGGGCGCTGTCTTCCTCCTGCATCGATGAAAGTTGCAGCTGTGTGGTGGTGCACAGCGCGTCAGTCGCTCGTATCTCCAGCTCCAACGCGGCGCACGTGCTGGACTGGCGCTGGTGCAGCTGGAGCGCGCGCTGTTGGACCCTCAAGCCTCCACAGAGGCAATCGAGATCCAACTGGGCGCGACACTCCGCCTCAGCAGCGGCAACCGCGGCACGGGCCCTCGCCTCCTCAGCAACATACGCAGCCGCTAACTGGACAGAACAGGACTCGATTTCGTGCGCCCTGTCGACCACGCCCCGCTCGACACGCTCCGCCTCTGCCGACAGTTGCTTGTGCAGGCGCCTGTGGTGTGTCTGCCGCCGCACGAGCGTCGCGTACTCCCGCTCAGCTTTGCTGACAAGCTTTGGCGGTGCCCGCAGCAGCTCCTGGTATTCCTGCTGCTCGCGCTGCCGGAAAGCTTCTGCGGCGCGGCTGGCGTGAGTGCCACTATTGGACCCGTCGTGGTTCTGGTAGTGGCGCAGCATCGCCCGCCAGCGCTCCAGCTCGGCGAGATCCTTCCGCTGCGCCAGTAGCTGCTCTCGCAGGACGGCATTACGGGATTTCTTACTTTCCACCAGCGACTCATACCGCTCCAGGGGAGTGGTCGGGGCTGGCGACGAGTGCGCAACAGCCCACATCGCTGTGGTGTCCGAATCCCGACTAGTCATATATGCCTTGCGGAAGAATGAGAGGGGGGATTGAAAACGGTGGGAGAGAGGAGGCACCATGGTCAGTTGTCAGCGAGAAGTGTAGCATTCTGTTTGGCTGTGCAATAAGTCCGGTGTGTTTTTCCCACGAATGTCAAACGTCACCGCTGTACATCAGTCCAGTGAGTTGTGTGTATTTATCTTTACGAGTCGTTTATAATAGCAACGAATCCATGCACGGGAGGCCAGCGAGCCTCGCTGAGGCCTCAGAGCAGCCAAACACGGGATGTGGAGCACAGAACGCCCCCCAGAACTCACTCGTCTGGGGGACACATTGGTGGAGTGTGCACAGGAGACCCGAAAGCCCCAGCGTGGCGTGGATGACGTCCGGCTCAACATCGGTGCTGCGACCCATGATCCCGAGACCGTCGCCGCTGCCCGTGCCATCGTTCCCCTCCATGCACGCCACGCAAAACTGGGCAATCGGGAGCGGCTCCACCACACCACCACCATCCGCCGCGCACCGCAGCATAGCGAGGCTGCAGCCCAGCCAATGGGTGTAGCATGTGTCACAGGTCTTGCTGGGTCGGCCCTGGTACCCAATGGGTCCACGATAGCCACCGGCGACGACGGTGTCGCAGCGGAGAAACAGGTCCGCATCGTCCCTACCCCGCGATACGCGATTGGCAATGTAGCGGCACACGCGGCGTGTGAACGCTGCTGGGAGGTCCCGCGCGGCCTCGCCGCTGCGACGGAGGGACCGTCCAATAGCGATGGCGGCGACCGCGCAGAAAGTCATGCCACCGTGGCACTCGCCTGAGTTGCGCGGGGAGGCGGCGAACCCGCCCTCGTCTGGGCGCCAGCACTCCATCACGTGCGCGAGGCCCGCCCTGACGCTGTCGCCAATCTGCGTCTGCACTACAGACGATGCGAGCGACGCAGTCCCTGCCTGAAGCAGCAGCAACGCGTAGACCATGAATGCAGAGTAGGCAAACCGCACGTCGCTTTCCCCGACGTCAGGCGCCACCTGGAAGCCGCCGTGGCGGTCCTGCGATGCACCGACCTGACAGAGGGACACAAAATTCAGCGTCCTTTCGACATCCAGCCACCCACGCGCGGCGCTGCAGAGTCGTCCAGTGACCATTAGCACGTGTAGTGCACAGTGCGTCATTGGAAGGGTCGCCGTCGTTGTGTGCGCAGAGACAGGCACAGGATGAAAGCCGCCAGTCGCAGGGTCGTAACAAGCCCGCAACTCCTCCTCGATGGCAGCGACACGCCAGTGGTGCCCGCTGTCGCGAGTGGGACCCTCCCCGTGCGCTGGCAGCCACTCGTCCCGTAGGAGGTCGCATCCCACGACACACAGATACAGCACAAGCAGCCGCTGCGCATGCACCTCCCCCTCCACCTCCGCCGGAAGCCCCCGCTCGAGGAGCCGGTGGTAGTATTTGAGGTGAAACGCGCGAGCTGCGGATACCTTGCCTACCACACACGCCAGCGCCTCCTCAGCGTCGTCCTGCATCAGAAGGCGGCCGAGTCGACCAGTTTGGCGCATGCAAACCAAAGGCACCTTCGATTCTTTTCTTTTTTTAGAAAACGTCACTGCAAGACGTGACAACCAAAGACGGGGGAACGTCTCCTACACTATCGGTGAGAACGGCGAGTAAAATAAATATATGTATACGCCAACTACACCTATTGCGTGGCAAAAGGCGACACAGAAAAGAAAGAGAAGCAGAGAGACACGTCGAGAGTGAAAAAGAAGAGTGGACAGGACCATGGTACCAAAGCTGTGTCAACGAAGGCACAGGACCAAGACGATATGTGCGAGGGGTGCGCATCCGCGGCACTTCGGTAACGGATTACTGGGGATGCCGCAAGAGGTGAAGACTCGGCGCGGTGGCTCCACACACAACATATACCTGTACAGTCAAGACTTCGACCCGAAGTCCACATCCCATTCGCAGCAGTGAGACAAATCCGCCTGTCCCGAGAACAACAGTCGTATTTCCTCATTCTCACATGAAAACGGGGGAAGTCGATAGGGAGACATCTGAGCTCGTGCTTCTTTTATTTCCTTGTGCATATGCGTGTTGTTGTTTGTTGTTGTTTAGTGGCTTACTGTCAATGCGATTATACGTGAGTTATTGGTACCAACCAGAAAGGAAAAAAATGCATATATAGAGAGAGAGACACACAGATGTAGCTCTGCCTTATTCGTCAATTAGGTTCCCCCGCGGGGAACGTTTTCTCGGCTGGTGAGTCGAAGCGGACGCCCGCACGGCCCCTGCAGCAGCGACTTTGTTTCTCGCCCCGCCCTTCTTTTGGCTACCCTCTGCAACACCGTACACTCCTACTACTGCACGCCGCTGCGGCGCTTCAGGTAGAGTGAGAGGACGGAGCTCATGGACGGGGCGGTGTAGGCCGGCTCCTGCAGCACCTGCTTCATCCACGCGCCTGCCTTCGACGCCAGCACAGCCTCGTTCAGCCGCGCCGCCGAGTCGCTGGCATCCACGCTAGCCTGTGGGTCATCCAGCTCGTTGAAGTACTGGCGCAGCGACGCGTTCGCGGCTCCGCTGGTGGTCGGTAGCAGCGCACCGTCGCCGGTGAACTGCTCCTGCTCCGGCGCCGCGCGGTCCATGGCGACGTTAAGCACGCGGAAGCCACTGACGGCGTCGACAACAGCAACGCGACGGCTCTGCCCTGGGAAGGCCGCAGCGAAGAGGACAGGGTGACCCACAGCGTTCTTGACCTCCCCCAGAACTTTGCCCAGCCGCGAAACTTCGCAGCTCAGCTCCACGAAGGCGCAGTCGCCCGTTGCCACGAGCACAGAGGACGGCGTGAGGCGGCACAGCGCCGTCACACCTGCCGCGCCCGAAGGCTCGTACACGAGCGCTGTGGCGGACGGCTTCGCTAAGTTCCAGAGATACACGCGCTCCTCATCGTGGGCAACGACCGCGAGGCTGTCGTCGTGCGCCCCGCCGGCGTGGGCAAAAAAGGCCAAGTCCTGCAGTGCGGCGGTGCCGGAGGTCTGGCAGAGGGTGAACAGCTCCGGCCACCGCTCGCCGGGGCGGCAGTCGGCCACGGCGAACACATGCACGCAGTCGTCAGCGACGAGGCAGAGCGAGCCGTCCTCCGAGAGGGCCATGCTGGCGACCTCGCGGGACGGCGTGGGGCTCGTCGACTGGTTGCGCCAACTGCGCCGCCCCACGCTGAGGGCGTCGTTGGCGTCCTCGAGCACCTCCTCCCAGCACTTCACGCAGTCGCGACTCAGCGTGAACACGCGCCCATTCGCCTTATCCACCTGCATGGCGACTACCTCGCTGTCGTGCGGCTTGTACACCGTCTGTGCCTCCACGTGCTGCTTCTTCTGGCTATCGTACACCCAGAAGCGCAGCATCGGGGGGAGGGCCGTCTGCGGGAATGCCTCGTAGGTGACGAGGGTGCGCCCGCTGTGCAGGATGCCGGCGAACTGGATGCCGTGGTGGGGCGGGTTCGGGATCGTCTCCATCTGGGAGGAGATGTGGAGTGAGTAGACGGCCTGCTGCGTCATGGGGTCGCACAGGCGCAGCACGTTCGGCAGCCCAGTCAGGACCGCAACCGGCTCGTCCATCCACGTGTCGACGACAAGGCCCGAGCAGGGCTGCCCGCTAGACCACTCAATCCCCTCCACCGCGGTCTGCAGCCGCATCTGGAGCAGATCCACCGTCGCGAGGGTCGACACGCCGCACGCGAGCAGCAGCGTGGAGCCGACGGACGCGGAGGGGAGGACGCAGCGGATGGCGCCAAGATTACAGGTGATCTTGCGGTGCTTGTAGGAGGAGAGGTCCCACACCAGCAGCACCGACTCGCGTGCGCCGGTCATGAGCGACGCGCCGTCGACGCTAAAGGAGAGGGCAGCGAGGGCGGTGTGATGCCAGTGGTCGGAGAAGTAGTGCGAGTCAGCCACGTCAGGAAAGACAATGAGCTCACCCCGGTTTCCGCCGACCGCCACCGAGTCCGACACGGGGCTGCAGGCCACCGTCTCCACCGCAATCGGCAAGACGCGGCGACAGCTCTCATCCACCACGCCTCCCGCCGCCCGGCTCATAAGCGTGGAGTGCTGAATCCAACGCTGGCCCTTCTGCGCGACGCAGACAAGACCCGTCCTGTGGCCAACCGCCGCAGTGCAGTCCGCCAGCGGGACGGGGAACTCAATCACCGGCGTCGCCCGAAGCGCGGCTGCGTTGGATGCCTGCAGCGCCACCTCCGACACCCCGTGCGCGGTGAGGAGCACGCAGTGCAGCGCGCCGCCCGCCTCGTGGAAGTGCGCGCTCACCACACCAGCGGGCGGCGCCGATGTGCCGGTGGCGGCACCTGCATTCCGGCGACCGCGCCGCCCAGCGACGATGGCCTTCCCAGACTTCCCATCCACGGTCTCGCCGGTGCCGTCCTGTGACGACGAGGACATCTGCGCCATCTCGATCGTGGCGCTCGACTGCACAGTGAGGTTCTTCAGCGTGACAGCAAACCAGTTGCCCTCCGCGTCGACGACGTGCAGCACATTGTTGTTCTTGCTGATGCGCTGGATGTGCATGCCACACACACGGGCCCCGCTAAACCGCTCCACGCGAAACTTCCTCAGCGTCTTTGGGGCGAAGAAGGCGACGGCGCTGTCCTCCGCGACGCACAGCGCATCATCGCAGTGCGCGAAGAGGGTGGGGAGGGCCATCGGAATCTCAAATCAGACAGCGGTGATGCACGTGCCAAGTATTATCAGAGTGATGTCAGTACGACCTGAGTACAATAACAAAACGCGATTACTCCAGCGTCTCTTTGTTCCTTTCCTTCTAGTATGAGGCACACGAAAGAAATAGATAGGTAAGGGATTATTAAAATGAATAAAGGTACAAATTTGTTTATCCAAGCGTGGTAGTGGAATCAGAAGGAAAGAGTGGGGGGGAGGGAGGGGAAGACATATGTATCATAAGTGACGCACCGCGCGGAAGGAGGCGTCTCACGGAGTCGAGGAGCAAGTCACATTATCCTGGAGACCAACAACAGTCGCATCGAGGTGCTCTTAGGATGGTTACTTCTCCGCATTGCCTTTTTTGCGTTATTATTATTTTTATTTTGAAATATGCGGTTTCGCGTGCCTTACGGGTCAAACGAACAAAAATAAACCGACGGGGGGTGTTGGAAGAGAAAAATAGTCTTCTGGAGGAAAGTCGGGGAGGGGTGACACGTACTCATGCCAGGCTACCCGCGCGTCAGATACTATTCGGTGTCTTTGCTCTCCCACAATTGAAGCAACGCTTTCCATGAAGTACGATAAATTATGACCACGGAGGGGTGGAAAAGGATCCAGTAACAGGTGGGTGTGTGTGTATATAAATGTATAACGCCACTCTTCTTCTTTCGCCATGGAAGCCTGGTCGTAGCAAAGAGCCGCTCTGGGAATAAGAGGAGCGCTCTTGTGAAGTAGCCAGCACTTCTGTCTACGGCATGGGTGGCTCCACAGGAGAGCTCGTGCCGTATGCTCTCCGGTTGGTGCCGGACAGCAACTGCAGCTCCTCTGGGCTCACTCCAGCGACGTACGCCGGTCGCCGCCAGGCACGGATAGACGCGATAATAGTGAAAAGAGTGAGCCCCACGAGCATTGCGATCACAGCCACTGTGGTGGGATTAGTCTTGACGTAGTCAACGCTCTTGCTGACTGCGCTACGGCCCTTGGAGAAGATACCGGAGCTGGTAACCGTCTCCGAGACGGAATCCTTGACTGCCTTCCCCTTCTCAATCAGGGTATCGGTCGTGCTCTTCTTACCCTTGCCCTTCTTTGGCGAAGGGGCCTTTGTCGTCGTAGTTGTGGTGGTTGTTGTCGTCGTCGAGGGCGCCTCTGTTGTCGTTGTGGTTGTGCTAGTTGTTGTGGTGGGCTCCTCGGTGGTCGTGGTGGTCGTCGACGACCCATGCTCGGAAGCTACCCTCGCCGTCGCTGTGGCAGCCTCCGACGACGACGCGGTCGTGGTTGTGTTACCACTGCCATTCGCACCATCACTGCTAGCCGTGCTGGCGCTGTCCTCCGCGGGCACTGCCGTGGTGGAGGACTCCGTTGCATGCGCTCTGTCACCGCCAATGCTGCCACTCTTCGAGCCTGCAGGAGCGTGCGCGCTGTTGCTAGCGTCCTCCGGCGCGGACCGCTCATGACCCCCATGATTCACACTGCTGCCTGAGTGATTCCGACCACCGTTGTCTGCCTGGCTGTCGGCGGTATCGTTTGCAGCAAGGGGCCTCTGGCTTTCACGAGGTACCTCCTCGGTAGTGACGAAGCTTGTCAGGGCCGCTGGCTTGCGAGCGCGAGACCCCACCGCAGTCACAGTCTGCCCCTCCGCATCAACGCCCTGCGGCGCCGCGTCGTTCTTCTTCCAAATGTCCTTGACTTTGCCTTCATTGACTTTGGTGCCGGTCAAGTCTGTGAAGCGGTAGATGCGGCGCCCGTTCAGCGCCTGTGGAGGCCTGGCGTTGCCAAAGCGGTGGAAGTCATTGGGCATCGTCTCGTCCATGGCGTTGCGAAGCTTGCCCAGCGCCAGTCGGGAGATGAGGATGGGGGACGTCATGACAACCCAGCGGACATTCTCCTGGCAGGGCGGGAAGGTGTTTGAGCCGTCGTAGGCGAGGTAATTCTCCCGCCCAGGAAGAAAAGACAGCAGAGGCAGCTCCTCTGAGAGGAAGCACGTCGTCTTCGTGTGTGGCAGCGGGAGGCTACCCTCCACAAGAATGTGGCGCAGTGCCCTCACGGAGGTTGTGTTCACCGACGAGGACGCCATCAGCATAATGGCGACCTGCAGAATGCGCTGCTTGCTCTCATCCTGCGACTCGGTGCCGAAGACGAGGTGCATCTCGACGTCAGGCATAATGTTGCGGAACTTGTGCTCGGACTTGGCATGGAAGTGGAGGCCGAGGAGGTGGTACGCGACGCCCTTCTCCAGCGGATCCTCGACGGTGCACGGGCTCATATCACCCGGAACAGTCCCATCCGTTTCAAACATGACACTGATGATGTTGCCGTCATTGACGATTTCCATCTTGGTCTGCTCTGGCTTGAACGTGCACTCTGGGGAGAACTTCAGGCGCCGTAGTTTCGGGTCATTTACCACCTCGCTGGGGTCCACGTTCACAAAGGAGATGGGGCTCTGCCGCATGCCGCTGCGACACGTCTCGGGCCACGCGCGGAAGTCCACGTAGTCCCACGTGGGATTACCCAGCCCCGCTGACTGGTAGCCGGTGGTGTGGTAGTTGCTCTCCTTTTGCGGCGGCGGTGGAGCAGCATGGGCGGGAACAAGTAGCCCCGCCAGAACCACAGTCGTCAGAAGAAGCGTCGCCGTCGCGGCGACTGACATTCCATGACGCCGCTGCATCGGCACGCAATGTTCTTGACAGACTCCCTGTCCCCTGCAAGGTGCTTGTGCAAGATACTACAAATCTCACACGCACACGCACACGCACACACGCTGGGTGGCCAACGAGCTCCTTTTCTACGTCTCCTGCTTGAAGTAATCGTAAAGGTGCTGCTGAGCACTTTCTTTTGAAGACACAGACCCAATGGAATGGAGGGGGTGGTGAAGGATGTGACCGATGACAGTATTACGCAAAGAATAGCGAATAGATGGGAATATTGCTGGCGAGAAGCTGTGCGATACTCTTATTAATGATCTAGTTTGGTAGAAGCCAATCTTGTGGCTGAGGTATTTACGTGACAGAGGCGGATCATCACAGGAGAATTTAGCGCGTACAAGCATGGATAGATTCACACAAACCAGCAGGGCATGGCCAAACCACAACAGGTGCCGGTACGTCGTATACACAGCCCTCTCATCATGACTACAATCGCTTCACAGCGCACAGCTCAAGATTGTCCAACAGTCGCAGGTGACTTCGTGTGATTACAGGTTGAGGGAGGACGGCGCTGGCGTGCGTTAAGGTATAGCTGGCGATCCTATTTCTCGCTGAGCTTCAGGTACTTTGCATGGGGAGCAGAGACTGAGTCTCCCACCCTAAGGTCGTTGACCCACGAGCGCCCACTCATGATGTGTGTACAAATATATATATATTTTTTAATGTACCCCTTAGAAAATGCACACATCTCAGTTCCAGCGTAGAGCAGGAACAGGGCAGGTAGATGAGTGTGGTGTGCGGAGAGTGGTACAGCAACGAAGTGAAGCTCTCAGGAGTAGGAGCAAAAAAGAGAGCAATGTCAAAGTTGATAGATCACACGCAAGAAGAAAGCAGTAAAGCCTGAGATCCACTACGAGACGTCTCTCAGTCCATCACAGCAGCTCTTCCGTATCCAGTCAATGAAAACGAAGGAGAACGGAATCGAAGAGGAGCTCCACTCCCCCGCTATTCCCTCCTTCGACAAACTTTTGATGTACGCCACCTGACTCTCCAGTCACCCATGCAAAAACAAAAACGAAAAGCAACGATGGGTACGGAGGGCACGGATACGAGAACGAGGGCATGAATTATTTAGTCAGACTAGAGCAGTCGACTAACGAGCCGAAGGTGTCGATTCTCCTTTTTTATTCTTTTACTCCGCCTCCTTCGTGCCATCTGTCGCGCCGTACGTCCGCTGGGCAGCGGCGCGGCGCCCCTCCAAAAACCTCTGCCGAGACGAGCTGCCCGAAGCAGTGCCGGACGCACTGGACGACGTGAGCATGCTGGAGCTCTGGGGCTTGTCCCCCACCGGCACAGCTGTTGCGCCGCGCTGGTTGCCTGTCAACGTCATTTCCTCCTCCTGCGCGCCGTCGCTCCTCTCGTCCGCGAGACGCTGGCGGCGACGCAGGAACCAGTTGAGCAGCACTGCGGTGAAGATCGACAGAGCAACAAAGAGAAGGATCAGCGACAGCAGCTGCACAATGGGGATATGCGCGGCCCGATCCCCAACCGAGTGTTTCCGTTTGAACGCAGTCGGAAGCAACCCAGGGGCATCACTGGTGGAAAGGGGGACCCCCGTGGAGCTCACAACTTCCGCCGCTGACGATGCCGCTTCACGCGCAACTTCAAAGAGGACGCCGCCGCCGGGGCCACTTGTGGTCATGTTAGCGGTAGGCGCCTGCATGGTTCAGTGTTGAGTAAATATGCACGAGGATCAGTACTAAAGAAGGTTGCTGGAGAAGAGGGCGTCGTGGGGCGTGTGTGACGACGCTAAAACACAAAGAATAAGTATGTGTATGCCTGAAACCAATGAAAGAAGGCACAAGGGCGGACACGGCCTAATGTATCACCATTTCACACAAGTGGGATTATGAGCGAAACAGAGATTGTGTTGCAGATTATTTAGTCGACAATGAAACATTGGTGAAAAGGTCAGAAAGGAGCGGAGAAGAGTTTCAATAGATTGCTCTACTGGTGACCCCTCTAAGGCCCCGACCCACCCCTTAGTTGACATTCGCATCTACACCACAACACGCATGTGCTGCACACAGGACGATTGCGTAGTACAGCGGGTCGGGGGTTGGTTCTGCTTTGCTTTTGTAACTTTCCGCAGGTGATACAATTTGATGGGAGAGCGCCCATTCTGACTGGAAAAAAAGAGAGTTTAAAAAATCGTGAAAGAGTGGGGTAGGGGGGAGGGGGGGGGGAGTATATGGTCATGGACCGGTAAGCCGAAGAATAACTGAAAAACAATGACTTGAGAAGATTGAAGAAAGAATAGGATTAGTAGACGTTGACTTTTTAATAGGGCACCTCCAACAAGAGAGGAAATAAGAAACTGAGAGGCTGAAGTAAAACGAAAAGAGCGACACGTCACAGTGATGGAAGCCGACCAAATAAGATCTTAATCCACAAAGCAACGGGTAGAGAAAGTCGATAAAAATGATTTTACCAAGAGAAAAAGAAACGTTTTGGGTGTATGGGCATAAGATCAGTCCCACGTTCCGTGCAGCATGACGGCTGTGGCACGCAGAGACAGGCAGTAATGTACAAACTTGTGTGCACACAGAAACATGTCGCGTTCCGCCACTTGAATGCATCCCGTTCACCTCTCTTCGGCCTCCAGCCCACCAACGCAGACGACTGGTTGGTCAGTGGGGCCTTGCTCTACCGTCGACACCGAGCACTCAAGGGAGGGGGAAGGGGCCATTAATGGTGACACACGCCATTCCCACGACGCTTCGGGGCACTGTAGCTTGGTACAAGGTCGGGAGAGTACTTGGAAAGCAGAGGTCGCAATGAGTGGTGGACGAAACAAGCACCGCTCCGGCTGCAAAGAAAGTGGAACGGCTTCAAAAAAAAAGTAATGTGGTTTTAAACAAGAGAAGTCAAACGCACGATACCGTCAGGAGATGAACGAACCGGTAGAGAGTGCAATGCGGCGACGACACTAGATCTGCTACGGAGCTATGGACAGCACATAGTACCCACACCGCACCAAGGTAACCGCACATCGAGTAAAGCTGTCAGACGACCCGCGCTGCCTCATCACTAATACTCACACGGGGACTGCTACCTCAACGAGGAAGGCGCACACGATCCTGAACACTACCTCTGCGAGCAGGAGCCCACCGGATGCGAAACAACCTTCTACAGTGACACAGGAATTTGCAATATCTGTCGCACATGAATAGATATTTACAGCGGGATGTTGCCGTGCTTCCTCCACGGGTTCTTCAGCTCCTTGCGGGCCAGGCGCTCCACA